>JAPYZD010004855.1:0-17548 GCA_030522725.1 Ichneumoninae sp. B BG-2022a | reverse complement strand
TGAGTATCCGCGTGAGTATTTCTGAGTATCTCTGAGTATCCGCGTGAGTATTTCTGAGTATCTCTGAGTATACGCGTGAGTATTTCTGAGTATCTCTGAATATCCGCGTGAGTATTTCTGAGCATCTCTGAGTATCCGTGTGAGTATTCCTGAGTATCCTTGGGTATCTCTGCATGCCTGAGAGTATTTCTGAGTATCTGAAAATCTGAGACTATCCATGTAAATATCTCTGTGTATCTATGTAAGTATCTCTGAGTATCTGTGAGTATCTCTAAGTGTCGGTGCAAGTACCCAATCGACATGGACTTTAATATTATATACATAATATTAAAGTCCACGTCAACGCGCAACAAACGCGCCCATAATGCTTATCTCTCGGATAATGGTTATCAAAATAAAGGTTCGCTCAAATATCTTAAGCCCCAAGCACTATTTTCTTCGCGTGGCAAAATTTCGAGGTTACCGCAGCGACATTATCCCAAACTGATTCTCTCTCGTGCCGACATTATCGTTCGCACCGTCCACAGTCGCTTCCCTCGCTCGCTCCATCGCGAGGCTTCCAGCGAAGAGTTTCCTCTAATCGGCAAGGATCAAACCGAAGGAGATCTCGCGCCAATTCCGACAGGAAACATTTTTCGCGCGCAAATTGCGAAGAACCATCATGGCGCGCGCGGGTGGTTGCGCGCGCAGCTCGCGCATTACGCGACTTCCGCGTTGAAGTGTCTCTCCGTCTCTCCCTCGCACCGCGCTCGGAGAGCACAACACAGTGCGTTGTTAAAATGGCAGTTGCGCGCAGTTCTCTGTTTATTTACGTATCGTAGAACGATCGATCGATCGTGCAGTTCGTGCACTCCGCGCTCTGAAACTCTTCATCGCCTCGCGTTCCTTCCGTCGATTTTTTTCATCGAGTCGTCGCACGATAAAACGTAAACAAAGCCCGCGCGAGGACAAGATTCGAAGACAGTGGCTCGTGACCATTGTCCGCTCTCGTGCGAAAAACTGTGCAAGACGCGAAACACCTCGGAACAACGTCGCGAGGAGGCTCGGATGGCTTTTGCGCCTTTCACAGTCGTCGCTCGACGACCGAAACTCATAACCTTTCCGCGACGCTGCTGAAACGCCTTCTCGAAACTTCCGTCTGGCTCTCGCCGAACGACGAACTCCGCGACGACACGACGGAGAGGCAAACACAACAGCCCCGAGCTGTAACGTCAGGATGCGATGTACCGCAATGAGCTGAGCGTTAATGTCACGCTGGAAAATCCGAGCATGGCCGACGAGGTTCTGCCGGCGAGTTTGGAGAAACTCGAGATCGATCGAGTCACGTCGAACTGTCCTCGGTGAGTCGTCCTGTCATTATCTAATCGTCGGACATGTCAACTCTCCGGCCTCGATCGATCGATTTGCCGACCTTCGAACGGTTCCGCAAACGCGTGTTGCTTGGATTTTTTTTTGTCATCGGGGAAGAGAGGAATTAATTGAGAAAATCAAAACAAGGGTCGGAATCGGAGCGCGGACGGCGAGACGATTTCTGGCAAGGTCATCCGGACCGGCCTTCTTTCAAAGCGGACGTCAATGGTCCAAATTCTTTGAACACACGTAGCTCCGCTCGCTCGTTGCGCAATCCGGCGAAAGTTTAATTCTGCGTATTTCTTACTTCGGCGACCTTGCCGACAGAGAGACCTGTGAGTCATGCGATGGACTTTTCGGTAACTTTGCGATTTTTACGCACTATCGATGATCCGATTAAAGTGCAATATCGGTGTATTTGGATTTTAGGACATCGGAGCTTTTCCATCTCGATTGCGAAACACTGTTTTGTTCCGTTGTGCAATTATTGCCTTTTATGGGTCTATGTAGTTGTTAATTTTTGTTTTTAATGTAATTTGGTGTTTAATGTCGGGTTTTGTGTAAAGGAGTTACTCCGTCAAGAAATAAATGGAATTAAAGATTTAAAAAAAAAAAATTTTAATGTAGATAGCGTTGGCTTATAATTTGTTGTTCTATAAGTATTTTTAACGGCACGCGTGAGGTTTCGCTTGAGGGAGTGAAAAGAAAGATCGGTGGGTTTGTTATTAGCAATTTTAGTATAATAATAATCATTATTATTTATTGAGTATTTTGAACAGATATACATTCATCTACGCATAAGCACTTGTGCACAATCTAAAAATTTTATTAACAGAAATAAACTGTAATATATGTCTGAACATAATATTAATAACAATATTAATTACATAGTATTAATACAAGTGACCAATGCACATTTTTTAATTATTATTATATGCATTTTTGAGCCAAAATGGAATTGCAACGCAGATTGCGCAAACTTCTAATTTGTCGTCCTATAAATAATTATAAAAACATCAATAACGTTTGCTCGGACGAAAAGCCAGAAATTTCGAGCCGTTTATTTTTTGTCGATTTTGGCGCCAATATTGAATTTTGTCGTTTCAAACATTGGACACTATATACAGATATACGGATACACATGTTACTTAAACTTAATATTTTTAAATCAATTTTAAGTATGGCTTGTCTATATTTATAATTTGTTGTTCCGTAAATATTATCAGTGATACCAGCATGGTTTCGCTTCAGAAAATGAAAAAAAAAAAATTGATGGTTTAATTAGCAATCGTAATATATATCTGACCGTTATATTAATTGTATTAATATAAATAAATACAATTTCGACTCAAAATTCGAATGTATGCATCAAAAATGTATCCATATAAATGAATACATTTTTGACTTAAAATTGAAATCGTCGTATAAATCGCCTAAGCTTATAATTCCTCCTTCCACAAATATTTATAAAAACAACAAAAAGCTTCGCCCAGCCGAAAACACAGAAGCATCGACGCGTTTATGTTTACCCGATTTTGGCGCCAACCTTGAATCTCTTCTATAAAAAAAAAAAAAAAAATACGAGCGACGTATAATCCCGAAGACGATTTTCTCCGCTTCGAAATTTAATCTCCACCGTTTTGTTGTTTCAGAGTCGCGACCGTAGAGAAGCCGTCGAATCCGTTTCGTTCGAGCGGCAGAATAGCCCAGCCGGACGCGAGTTACCTCTTCAGGAGAAGATCGATGCCGAACCGGCCGACGCCGAATTCCGTGAGTCCCCGAGGGGTCAGGACCACGACGAGTTTCAAGCCATCGAAGAGCGACAGGATCCTCGATCGTCCTAAGAAAAATTCTATAATAAGGGACGCGGTTCTCAAGCTGAACGAGGAAGGAAGCGGATCGACGTGCTTGAGCGACACGCTGGCGAGTGCGCTGCTGAAAGAGGCATGCAAAATCAGTATTTCCAGCACGAATCCGAAGAACTTCGGCCACAGCTCCGTCACGAAGCATCTGAAGGGGCTCAATCTGAGCAGCAAGGATTCTCGAAGGGTCAAGGACGACGCGAGCTTACCGGCCGAGGACTACGAGTGCGGTGGCTTTCAGCGCGTACGGAGCAACACGATGCCGAGCCTCAAAAGAGGTCCCGGACCTGGCGGAGGAAACTCCTCGCAAACCGATCCTCAAACGACGTCCGGCGGTCAGGCGACGAGTTCGAACACCTGCTCGGTGCAGGCTCGCATCTCGCGACCGTCGTGCGACGTCACGATCGACGAGCTCGCGAGTTACTTCGAAGAATTCGTTCATATTCCAAAGAAGATGTCGCGCATGGCCGAGATGATGTACATTTAAATTATAATGAAAATTGTTTTCGCGAAGAAGAAAAAGGAAGAAATAAAAAATGAGAAATAAAATCAAGGCAGCCCCCAGTCAAGCTCGCGCCAAAGGACATGATAAACTGTGAGCGCCAAACTCGTACAAAAAAGAAAAGTGTGTCAAGAATTAACGTTAACAATCAATGCTTGGTATCGTCCTCGATCGACTTATTCGTGTTTTTTTTTTTCTTTTTTAAATTTAATTCTCTTTCGTTCTTTTCCCCTTTTTTTGTTTGAACATTTTCTTTTTGTTTTTTTTTTTTTTTTTTTTTTTTTTGTCGTCCCACTTGTCTCCTGCGTAAATTATATTTAATGTATTGTAAATGATATCGTTCATTAAAAATGATAAAGGGAAGAATGAAAAAATTAGTTCCGAACGCCTGCGTTCTATTTTTGACCAGATTTTGTTTTTGTTACGAAGCGAGACGATTCGATCAATGAATCTGTTTTCTTTCTTTTATCGTTCTTCGAGTTTACAGCCACGAGAATTAGGTATTTCGTAGTGTTTGTCGCGCGTGTCGGCCCTCGTGTAGATTGGCAGCCCCGAATGTTGGACGTTTAAATCGTACGAAATCATTGATTCAGCCGTTTTAGTATTTTAAGAAAAAAAAAAAAAATGAAAAAGGTTCTTTGTCACTGCGTGACCTTGTTTCCCCCCACGGAACAATCTCATCTCTCTATACATAGTATGCACATGGGTCATTTCCCTTCCATTTCGAACTGCGTCTTAATGTTTTTTTAAGTTGAAAAAGAAACTTCGGAAAAATCTGAAAGAAATTCCCAAAAAATGCAGCGCTGCATATAAAAATGGTCAAGCGATGGCCCATAATCAATTAATTATTTTTTTCTAATTTTTAAAACTGTTTATTTTTAAAAAAAAATTAGAAGCTGACGCCCGAACCACTCCGGCTCAAATTTTACATTTTTTATATAAGACAAGATTTTTTTAGAATTTTTGCAGATTTTTTAAACTGGCGATCAATAAGTTTGTTTTTTTTTATCATAAATAATTGTAATCAATTTTTCAAATCTGATAGAAAAATCGTAGTGCTTTTAAGAGTTAGTTCAGCCATTTTTACAATTTTTTCACTGTTAAAATAATAAAAAAAAAGATTTGTAAAGTGACGGTGGACCACTGCTTCAATTTTTTTCGGAATTTTTCGATATATCTAAATGGTGCCGAACAATAAGTTCATTTTTTTAAAATCATGTATAAATTATTTTTTTTTTATCTGAGTGGTTTTGAGAGTTAGTTCAGTCATGTAAAAAAATGGCGGGCCCGACCCAAGATGTGAAGGGTTAGACCCGATTCGAAATGGTGGGGAATGCCCCCTATATATATCTATGTATATATATATATGTGTGTGTATATATACATGCTATATTTCCTCGAAAGATTTTTTGTATCGCAAGGAATAAAAAGAAAAGATATTAATTGCTCCAAATTCTTGTGTGACCAGTAAAATTCCGGTGTCGTTGGATCATCAACGACTCCAACGAAACTCAGCAAAAAAATGCATGCAAATAAAGTTGCAGGGCGTCGTTCGTGACCCCGACTGGCGGGGAATACTTAATCCGCGTCCAACGCCCGACTCTCGTCCGAGCGGCGCGGTAAACACTTTTACCTCGTTTCCTCGATCGAATTGCTCTCCGAAGGCGCCTCTGCGAATCTCCACGAAGGGGGGGGAATAAAACATCAACTGCGCGTAATATGATACATAATATATTTTTTTTAATCTGCATAGGCTTATTACGATAATCAAATACAATAATACAAATTAATCCTTTAACTTACTTAATGATAATAAGCTTTGGTACATAAACAATATTAATAATAATGACGACACTGTTACGAATATGTTCTTATTCAATCACGCTTCTATTTTGTTTTATGTTTCATTTTTATCAGTTTGAAAAAATGTGTGTGAAGGGTCTCCGACAAGAGTCGCAAAACGCGATTAAAAAATATTCATATTTTTGTCGCAGTCTCGCGCAATCTTGAAGTTTTCTTCTATTATGTATTTTTTCGGTTTTTTTTTTAAATTCCGTTGCCTCGTCGTGGCCTCGCGCATCGCGAAACGAAAACTCGGTATCAAAACGTCTGAGGTCTGCCGGCTATTATATCACAGATTAAGTCGAAAAAACATTTCATTCGCGCGGGCGCGCGAGCCGCCGACGAGACTGATTGCCGGGCGTCTCCGTCGAGAAATAAATGCTTAGAGAGCTGTTATTATTTTCTTTTCTTTTTTGTGACGGCAAAAAAAAATAAAAAAAGTATGATTAAGTACAAACGAAAGAGAGCTGAATGGCAGAAGGTAGAGAAATTGGCCCGTTATCGAGCCGATCGACAACGCAACAAGAGGATGAGAGACGTTGGAATGCAACTGTGGATGATTCATATTTTTGTTTGGTCGGTATAAAAAGGTTCGTTCATAGAAAAAAGGGTATACTTTACTTTTTTTTTATCTGGACGTTACAACAGCTAGCCACTATAATCGCTAACTTTCGTTTCTAAATTCGAAACTCGTTTTTTTTAAATTTATTCCCTTTCTCGTCTCCAAAATTCTTATATCTTCGCAATTCGTTAAATCCATTATAATTCTCATGGCTCGTACGTGTCGACGAGAAACTCGTATTTATCGTGTGATGGCTTATCGTGCTAACGACAACTATGATCGCGGTTTAAATAATTGTTCTTATTTTTTCTTTATTATTATTTTTTTTATATTCTTTAAACGCTATGCTCGCGGAGTGCAAGAGTTGCGGGACGATAAAAACAGCCGTTTCGATCGCGACGAACGTATATCCGTGTCCCGCATCGACCTCGACTCCCTAAAAACTCTACTTAAACTAACTCTGCTTGTCTTTATGTTTTTTTACTTCTTAGTATAAAATTTACAATTTTTTTAAATGTTTTTTTTAAATCCCTTTTGTACGAGTAACACATCGATGGCTTAAGTTTATCTTGTGTCTGTCCGTCTGTCCTCCGGCTTCCTCCGTATATTTGTTTACGTGTGTTTTTTTCTGTTGTGTTTATAGGATTCTACCGCTATACTATATTTTAAACGCATTCACACCTCAATTATTGGAACACACTCGCACTCGTCGGAATCGCGCTCGACGCACACCTGTAGTAACTCTTGTTTTTTTTTTTTTTTTTTTTTTTTTTCTCTCCCGTTTGTTCTGTTTTGTGGCTCATTCGTTTTTTTTTTTGAACTCTCGCGACACGCGAGATCTCGATTAAAATTCAATTATAAGTAGCGCCCCTCCGTCGATCATCACAGCGGAAAATTAATGTTAAATTCGATATCGTCTAATTCTTTAATGTAACGCGTCAAAGTATACAATTTTTTGCTACCGAGTCGATTTAATATCCGAGAAACTAACGAGCACGCAATCAATTTTTCGCGTGACAACGCGTGACACGAGAGATCTGCACAAACGACTTTCTTTTTGCTTCTATTCTTGACTCTTCTTTCTTGTTCTCATGCCATTCGCCACCAGCCATCCCTTCCGCTCAAAGTTCTAAACGTTAATTTGTGCTATAAGATTCGTCTTTTTTTTTCTTCTTTTTTTTAAATTCTTGTTTCATATTATTTTTATTTGGTGCAACGAAGCTACCGTATTAATTCGAGGGGAAAAGAAAATCGTACAGTTCTTACGATTTCGAGATCAGTATAATGTACGTAGATATTGGATAAATAACGCTGAGAATATTTGACCGGTGAGAACACTCGTAATTGTAAAAAATTTCGAGCCACCCCTCTCGTCTCGTCTCGTCTCTCTCGTCTAATACCAAAGGCTCCGAACGTACCCTACAAAAGATCCTCCACGGATTTCACAAATTTCTCGCCCTCCTCCAATTGCAAAAAACAATTTTTTTATTTTCCATTTTTTTTTTTTCAACTTTGTCAACGCCTCGTCGCGTCAACGGGTGAAATTTTTTTTAACGTTCGCGGAAGAGGCCCGCGAACAGATTGGTATACGAGATTCAGTACACGAATAAACAGTCGTCAAATTTTTTTTGTTTCCATCCATACCGTGTCTTTCCGAGAGATTCAAAGCAACGCGAGAAGTTTGTCTTCTTCTATTACAATTTTTTTTTTTTAATTTTCCTCATCGATTCCCGACGCACAATCCACGTTTCTCACCGAGTTCATGGCACACGATCGTCCGCCGTTCAACGCCCGAACGGACTTCATTGGCAAAATTCTGGCAGTGTTCGAGGCGATTCTCCTCGTCTCTCGGGGCTTCTCCCAAATTTTTTTCATTTTTTTTCCCTTCAATCGGTAGAACTCGAGTTTCGACCCTCAATTTTTGTAATTATTATCATTTCCATTTTTTTTGTTCCGTCCCATCGCCAGAACTCGAGTATCGACCCTTAACTCTTTAATTTAATATTCATTTATATCAGACCCGATTAAAAACCCGCTCAACAATAAATACCGTAGAACTCCATGGCACAATTAACGTGAGCCGGATGAAAGTGTCCATGCGGCACAGCGTGGCCGTGTATGTGGGCCCTGTATCAGTCCGTCGGTGGTTCGAGGTAGGGTATTTCGCTCGTGACGTTGAACGACTCGAAGTAGTGATTGAGAAACTCGAAGGTCGGGCGTTTCTCGGGGCTGGCGTCCCAGCACTGTATCATGAGTCTGTAGATGCTGTCCGGCAGCGGTTGGTTCGGTGGTTTGGGCATTCTGTAGCCCTTGTCGACCTGCTCGATAACCTCGCGTCCGTGCATCCCCGGATAGGGCACCTGGCCGTAGGTGAAGAGTTCCATGAGGAGAATTCCGTAGGACCAGACGTCGCTCTTTATGCTGAATCTTCCGTACACGATGGCCTCGGGCGCGGTCCACTTGACGGGAAAACGGCTGCCCTGCTTGGGACAATACTCGTCGTCCTCGATCACCCTGGCGAGGCCGAAGTCGCAGATCTTCGCCTTGTTCTTCTCGCCGATTAGGACGTTCCTCGCCGCGAGATCTCGGTGTATCAACTGCTTGCTCTCGAGATGCTCCATTCCAGAGGCGACCTGCGCAGCTATGTATATCAGATCCTCGAACTGCATGTATTTGCCGTCGCCGGTTCGCAGAAAATCGAGCAGACTGCCGTTGCACATGTACTCCTGCACTATGTATATGGGCTCTTCCTTGGAGCATACCGCGTAGAGCGCGACGAGGTGCCTGTGCCTGAATTGCTTCATTATCGCGGCCTCCTGGAGGAACGCCTCGGTCGACATCGTTCCTGGACGCAACGTCTTCACGGCGACCTCGATCTTGTTTCGCCACTTGCCGTAATAAACCTCGCCGAAATTACCGTGGCCCAATTTACGAATCAATTGTATCTCGGTGCGGTTTATCTCCCACTTGTCGCGAAGCTCCGGACCGAGGTCCCACATGTCCGGCTGCGGCTTCGGGCACGGCTTCGAGAGCACGTGACATAGGCCGAGGGCGTTCTCTGCGGACAGGAAAAGAAATTGTGTTATTTGGGTAAAAATTTTTGTGGTTTTCGGAATTTCATTCTGTATGCCATTTCGGAATTTTGGTTTTTATAACATATAGAGTGGATATAGAAATTCCACTCTGTATGTTATAATTACGGAATTCCGGATTTATAACATATAGAATGGATTTCGAAATTTCATTCCGAATGTCATTCGGTTATTTCGGTTTTTATAGCCATATAGAAACGATTTCGATATTCCATTCCACCCGCTATTTCGGAATTTTGGTTTCAATAGGATACAGAATGGATTTCGTAATCCAAAATTTCATAAAATAACTTTAATATAATAGGCGTTCTCTGCGGGCAGGAAAAAAAAATTGTGTTATTTGTGTAAAAAATTGTGTGGATTTCAAAATTTCATTCTGTATGCCATTTCGGAATTCCGGTTTTTATAGCGTATAGAATGGAGTTCGGAATATCGGTTTTTATAGCACACAGAATGGATTTAGAAATTCCACTCTGTATGTTATAATTACGGAATTTTGGTTTTTATAACATATAGAGTGGATTTGGAAATTCCACTCTATATGTTATAATTACGGAATTTCGGATTTATAACATATAGAACGAATTTCGAAATATCATTCCAAATGCCATTCGGTTATTTTGGTTTTTATAGCCGTATAGAAACGATTTCGATATTCCATTCCACCTGCTATTTCGGAATATCAGTTTCCATAGGACACAGAATGGATTTAGAAATTCCACTCTGTATGTTATAATTACGGAATTTCGGATTTATAACATACAAAATGGATTTCGAGATTTAATTCCGAATGCCATTCGGTTATTTTGGTTTTTATAGCCGTATAGAAACGATTTCGATATCCCATTCCACCTTTAATATAACAATATATATATATATATATATATATATATATATATATATATATTACGAAAATAAATAAATAATATAGATTCTTTTTTTTAATTCGACATTAATAAATAAATATGCTATTTGGCTCGAACTTTCGTGCGAATCTGAAGAGAGTTCTGAATTGCCGATGTTATTTAATTTTAGCGTTACGCACTGCTGTAGGCCATCACGAGCGCCGGCAGAGTTGGGAAGGTCTGATTCGTCGCGATGAAGAATCCGCCGTTATCGAGCGGCTTGATCTTGTAGTGTTTCACATGATGACCCCTGCCCTCCTCCCAGTCCTTAACGGAGAGGCTGTAACCCCTCGGATTGTGCTCGCTCGGCCGGACGAGGAAAGTGCCCCGAGGATTCTCGTCGACGAGGAGCAACTTTCCGGCTTCCTTTCTCGAGACGTTCTCGAAGAACCAGCTGAAACAAACAAACAAATGTTCGCAGCAGTTCGGACAGAAGTGGCGCTCGAAACCGAGCGAGGGGGAAAATTCGGACAAAGTTTCTTACTCTTCGCTCTCGACCGAACGCTCGACGGCGACGAAGTTCCACGGTATGAGGCCTTCCTGAAGTGTTCTCAGATGCAAAACTCTCCACCAATCGTGCTCCGAATCGTCGAGGACTTCCATCTGATCGCCCTTTATGAAACTGACGTCCGTGCTCTCCCGAGCCGTGTAATTATACATCGCGACCACGATCTTGTTCGCCCTTTGCGAGTGTGCTGCATAATTAAATTCGTCAATAAATAATTAAACAATTGAGGCGGTACTGGCGGACGGTTCGACCTCACTTGAGTTCAGAGATAATTGAGAGAGAATTCCGAACACTTCTCGATGAGATAAAAATCTGAAAAAAATCAAGCATATGGAAGGTGGTGAAAAGATTGATTTTGCATAATAATAATTCCAAAATGTTATTAACAAATTCATGAAAAAAATTAATTTTGTCAACAAATTCTCCAACTTAACTTTCTGTTCGTATAAAAACTTTACGTTAATCTTTTTAAAAGCGTACGAATTTTTTAAGAATTTTTGAAAATTACGTTTCTATGTTAACTAAAAATGCAATTTTCAATTACACGAAATTCTGAAAAAATTCATATGTATTCAGAAAAATTTACAAAGTGATTTATTGAGATTTTTTTTTCGTTAATTTGTTAATAACATTTTGGAATCATTATTATGCAAAATCAATCTTTTCAGCACCTTTGATATGGTTGACTTTCTTCAGATTTTTATCCCATCGAGAAGTGTTCGCAATTAATCTCTCAATTCCCTCTGAGCTCACGTGGGGTCAGACTGTTCGCAAGTACTACGTTAAATCACAAATTTACGACATTTCGAGTGAAGTGTGAATGGGCTGGATTCATCAGTTCTAGCGTTAAAATTAACGAGACTTGGGGGGGTTTCGACGATTTCAGGAGAAAAATGTTTAACAAGTATTTTATTGGGAGATTTTTTTTGCATAATATTTATTTCCCGATAAAAAATGTAACTCAATTTTTTGCCTGAAATCGTCGAAGCGCTACAAGGCAAATTGCAAAATTGCAACAAGGCAAATTGCATAAATTGATAAAGGTTTGTGCGCAGGCAATAAAAAAAATTCATCGCGCGCGAAATGCTCGGCTGAATAAATAATTTCGACGAAGCGAAAGCTGTTGAATCCATTCCGTCGAACGAGGGGCGTGAAAAAAGTGGCGTGAAAAATAAATTAGAATAACGGAACATAAAATACACACATGCGGGCACAACGACAGGCGAGCTTGTTTTACGTGGCTGATGGGGTATCTGTAGCTTACAGGGTGTCGGCCTCGGCCGTATGATATCTGCCCTAGCTTGAACTCCTCTTTGATTCGGATCCGCGGTGTACCGGTCCAGCGAGCCTCCATTGCTGTGCTTCGAGCTCAGTCCAGCGTCCGCTTTCTTATAAACTACAACGAAACAAATTTAAAAAATTGGTCGATTAATTTTTCACGCTCGATTTTAAAATTTTTCGTAAAATCGATTTTGAAAATGAATCGATTTCGAAAAAATAATTTAAAAAATGGTCTACCAATTTTACACCCTGTATTTTACAATTTTTCGTAAAATCGGTTTTGAAAAATAATCGATTTGGAAAACAATAAAAATTGATCTATTAATTTTTATACACTCGATTCAATTTTTTTTTTTTGTAAAATTGATTTTGAAAAAAAACGTTAATCGAATAATTTTTACACACCCGATTTTACGATTTTTCGTAAAGTCGATTGTGAGAAATTTTTTTTAAAATTAATCAAATAATTTTTACACACTCGACTTTACAATTTTTTTTTTTTTTTTTTTACGGTTTTTGGAGAATCGTGAAGAATAAATGAGCAAAATATTTACCGATCGGCTGGGGCTCCTGCCGCTTGCTGCAACACTTGCCCATCTTGTATAGCTCTGTTAAATCAAATTGTTCGAAGCTCTTCGATATTCTCGTCCTATCTGTCTCTCGTCGATATATCGATGCGACTAGTCTCCATCTCTGGCCGCACGTTTATCGTTACCGATTTTTTCTCACTCGTGTCGTCGACGATGTGAGCCAGCTATGCGAGTCACTCGTTCATCGCTTTTGGCTTATTGGTCCCAGCAAACACCTGCAAAAATAAAAAAATAAAATATAAATTCGTTGCCAAAGAGGAATGATTGAAGCTTCGATATTCTACAGTCTCGACCCTTCAAAGCTGTACCCTATACCATTACTGGCTAGTTAATGAGACGTATTTTTTAAACAGCTTTATAAAAAATTATAAAATTTTTATGGAATCTTCAGCACGTTGAAAAATCTTATTTTGAGAAATAAAAAAAAATTCTTTCCTAGGTAATATTTCGTTATTGACTACGAAACACTGTTTCACATATATAACGAAAATCACGCTTTTCGTTTCCGGGAAGTGTACGCAAAAAGGGACTTTTCGCACTAGAGGGAAAAACTCCATATTGCGTCTGTACACATGCCCAATATTTTTCTCGCACGCGATGAGAACAATAGCGCATTACGAAGTTAGTGCGATAATAGTAATTTTTGTAACGAATGCAGGAAAAGTGCTACATCGTACCGGCTGATTATAGCTTTGTGCAGCAAGCGTGCGTAAAGTACCAGGAGCGTGCGTAAAGTACGGGAAGCGTGTGTAAAGTACCAGGAGCGTGCGTAAGGTACGGGAAGCGTGCGTAAAGTACGAGAAGCGTGCGTAAAGTACGAGAAGCGTGCGTAAAGTACGGGAAGCATGCGTAAAGTACGAGAAGCGTGCGTAAAGTACGAGAAGCATGCGTAAAGTCCCAGGAGCGTGCGTAAAGTCCCAGGAGCGTGCGTAAAGAACGAGAATCATGTGTACAGCACGAGAAGCGTGCGTAAAGCACGGAAAGCGTGCGTAAAGTACGAGAACCGTGCGTAAAGCACGAAAAGCGTGCGTAAAGTACGAGAAGCGTGCGTAAAGTACGGGAAGCGTGCGTAAAGTACGAGAAGCGTGCGTAAAGTACGAGAAGCGTGCATAACGTTCGAGAAGCGTGCGTAAAGTACGAGAAGCGTGCGTAAAGTACGGGAAGCGTGCATAACGTACGAAAAGCGTGTGTAAAGTACGAGAAGCGTGTGTAAAGTACGAGAAGCGTGCGTAAAGTACGAGAAGCGTGCGTAAAGCACGAAAAGCGTGCGTAAAGTACGAGAAGCGTGCGTAAAGTACGGGAAGCGTGCGTAAAGTACGGGAAGCGTGCGTAAAGTACGAGAAGTGTGCGTAAAGTACGAGAAGCGTGCGTATAGTACAAGAAGTGTGCGTAAAGCAAAATCGGCCCGATGTGCGCATGCGCCGGGTATTTATAGTACACTTGGCTGTGAAACGTGACTTATGCCAACTCTCGACAGGTACGAAAAGTAGCACTTTTCATGCATGAGTTACATAAAACTTTTTCTGACGAGCGTGAGTGCATTTTAGGTGCATGCGTTAGGAAAAGGTTGTAAACATTCCAAGGTCACATAAAAACGTCCCACGGGTAATGTAAATCTGACCCAATAGTCCCTCCTTGAATCGTCGAATAAAAAAATTCTCTCAAGCTCTTGGCGTAATAAATGCTCGAAACATCTAAAAAAACGGTCGAAGAGTTATCCTCTCGACCCATCTACTTTTTTCATGCCCTCATCGCTGCAGCCGAGCAAAGTTTTTAATTAAACGCAGCCATCGAGGGACTAGCCGAATATTCCACGCCACTTGTGAAATTTGAGGTTAAGCGCGTGCAACGATAGAAGGGGCGCTGAAAATAACGAGTAACGTTTTTTTACTCTCAACGAGGCAGCGGAGTATAATCGTCGGTCGAACGCTTTCAGGGTTATCTCCACGTCCTGCGCCACGTTTATCCTCCGCGTCCTCTACAGGCACCTTGAAAATATCAATCCATGGAAGCTTCGAAAAGGGGAGATGCTCGTGCTTGCATCTGTGTGAGCGTGTGAGTTTCGAGTGCTCGACCCTGGAGAGTATTTCCGACGACCCTTACTGTGCTCGTGTCTACTGGGACCTCGGCGCGTATTAATTATTATTATTAGTAAAAAAAAAAAGGAAAAAAAAACCCTCTCGCTTTCTCTTTGCGTCGAGCCACGTAGCGCAGATATAGGTATATGCATAAATTCGAACGCTGGAGAATCTGTGACCGTCGGTTGTAACTACATTTTAGTTGCCACGCGACAGTAAGGGCTCCGTGAAAATAGACAGCGTTGTTTACGCACATATAGGAGTACCGACGACCCTTGCGATGCTCGACTCTACGGGAATCTCAGCGCATTTTAATAATTAGTATTGGTAAAAAAAACTCTCGCTTTAGCATGGAGCCACGAAGGGCAAATATATATATATATATACTAGCGGGTTATTGTGGCTCGCGCTCGCAGCCATTTTTGAACGTAAACTCGTATTATTCTAGATACTTCAAAAGACGGGTCAATACTTGGATGGGTGACCGCGGTCACTTTTCAAATCTTACACAAAATCTTTTTATTTTATAGAGAGATATATACATATAAAGAAGACATAAGCCCTTGTTATTCTAAGTCTTTTACCCCCCCCCCCTATTATTCCAAATGCCTTTATGCTAACCATTTAGCAATAACAATAACGGCTTCGAATAATAAGGGCCTAAGTCCATTTAGCTTAAAGGGACTTGGGCCCTTATTATTCTAAGTCTTTACTCCCCCTCCCTCGATTCTTGACACGGCGGCGACGGCTGCGGCAGCGAAATCTTTTTATATTATATATATATAATTATAATACATGTGTGTGGATTTCAACTAAATTTTGTTGACGCGCTCCGTCAGAATGAACGACGTCGTGTTTACACAGATTTAAGAAAAGGGTAAACTCGTGTCCCGGAGAACCTCATTATTAGTTAAAAAAAAACGAAAATCCTCTCGCTTTCTTTTCGCCTCAAACCAGGAAGGGCAAACATATCCATCTGTACCTAAATTAGAACGTTGGAAAATCTGTGTCTGTGGGTTGTAACAAAATTTCAGCTGACGCGCGACAGTGGGACTCCGTGAAACTAGACGCTGTTGTTTACACACAGATAGGACTAACGGGTAATCTTGTGTATGTCAGAGTTTCGAGAATTCAAGCCTCGAGAGTATTTCCGACGACCCTTATAATTCTCGCGTCTACGGCGACCTCGGCGCGCATTAATTATTATTATTAGTTGAAAAAAAACCCTCGCTTTGTCTCCGCATCGAGCCACGAAGGGCAAGTATACATAGGGTAAACCGGCCAATGAATGGACAGTTAAGCAGACGAAAAAGCCAATGAATAGACGTTTTTTAAGCACGTCTTATGGGAAGTGTTCATTCATTGGCCCTGTCCATTTATTGGCTGGTTTACCCCGTATATTATATACATAAACTCGAACGCAGGAAAATTTGTTGGTTCGTATAGCGTGAATTACTCATTGACTGAACACCCATCAATGAATGGACAAATCAGTATTTACCGAATAATCTCACTTACACGACAACCTAATGCACTCTATTTTTTTATATTAAAACTAAATTATTGTAATTACCGCTGTGTTCAATATCGTGGCGCCACATGCATTGTATTGTACAAAAAAAATTAACAACCGGTGGCAGTTGTTTCACGGCGAATCATAGTAAGGAGCTAGCTGTAAACACTTGTGATCGGAAAGCATTTTTCTGTGTATTTCATTATTACTAACGGTAAGTTTTCATCAATACGGATATAAAAACGTTTGATCTTTAGTATATCAAGTAATTTTCGTTGTATAATTTTATACGTTTGAAGAAAGGATAACTGTAATTAAAAGCCACTTTATGAATATATTTGTACGAGTGTTCATTCAATGGAGAAAGTGTTCAGTCGTTGGGGTTTTCGGCACCACGGTGATTTTTGTTAATTGTTGATAAATGCATAAAATTTGGTCACTTAAAAAAAATCGTATGCAATATTTAATTAGTTTCTGAATAAACAGTACGTGTTTTATATATTTTTATGCAAATTGATATACGATTCTAAAGCCAAAAAGCCTGACATGCGCCTTACGTGTCCATTCAATGGGTAATTCACCCTAGTTTTACCTGAATTTTAGTTGATGCGCGACTCTCGGACTCCGTGAAAATAGACATTGCTTACACACAGATAAGAGCATCAACGATGCCCGTGCTTACGGTAACTCCGGCGCTTATTAATTATTATTATCAGTAAAAAGAAAACCCTCTCGCTTTCTTCGCGGCGAGCCCCAGAGGGCAAATAATATATACACATAAATACATAAATTCGAAGGCTGGAGAATCTGTGTCTGTGAGTTTTAACTAAACTTTAGTTGACGCGTTCCGAGGACTCCGTGAAAACAGACGACGTTGTGTTTACACACGGATAGGAGTGAACGGTGAACTCCTGTGTGCATAGGCCTGTATGGGGGATATAAAAGCCAACGTAAGGTCCGTGTAACGAGCGAGTATACGGGAAGCGACAGTAGACCGCGGGAATGACGTTTGTATGGGTAAATGTCCGTGGCCCGGACGTTTCGAGGGAGCTGCGGCTACGGCTACGGAATAACGGAGAGTGAGAGCGGGGGGGGGGGGGAACTGCGTACAGCAGCTATGGCAGTAGGGAACGGTCGATATCCATGGTGGTTCAACCCAGCGGGGGTTCTAGTCTCCGCAACCCTACATGGTAACTTCGTCTCAGCAAATTGTTCCTGTGTTTCGTTAGTTTGATATTTTTTTTTCTTTTCGGTTATAGAAATTATTGCAATTTAAGGCGATTTATCGAGGACTTTGCTTTTTAATAACAATCTATCATTTAATATATAGTATACTTATAAATATATAATTTATATATTTAATGACATATTGTAAAAATGGAGCTGCAAAATATCGAAATTGACCCCCTCAAGGAGGGAGTCTCGCTGCGCGCTGACTTCGCATAAGTTCGACAACAATAAGA
>JAPYZD010004854.1:0-20263 GCA_030522725.1 Ichneumoninae sp. B BG-2022a | reverse complement strand
TGTGGTCCCTCCTTTTTTGGGTTTGGGTTTTTAGCGCCGCCGTCGCCGCCGCCGCCGCTGCTGGTGGTGGTTGTGCTCGAAGGGGATGAGAGACGGAGCGAGCCGCGACGATAGGAGAATTTCGCACCCTCGCCCCGCGCAAGAATTCCGCTTTCCCGGCCCTTTCGGTCGGGCATGCGCCGTTCGCGGAAATTTGAAGCACCTGTGTGTCGATGAGTCCCTCCGGGTGTGTGCGTGTCGGTGGTTGATTTAACTCGTTTGAGATTGGCGACTGTGTAGGTATCGAAGAATATGGGGGAAAGCTGACTGAAGAGCCTCGTGTACGCGAAGCATAAGTTATACGATATCCTTCTTGCGTCGGTTATCCCAGACTATGCGTTCTCCAACCTTCGGATATTACACATCGGCCACGCGTCGGTGCTCCGAGGGCTCGAGCGCAGCACTGGCATCCGTGTGGTAGATTTTTTTTTCTTTCCGTGCTCGTACCATTGACGCACGCACTGAAAAAAAATTCGCTTGCGGGCTGCCGGAGAAAAAAATGTTTGTTTCAATTCTACTTTCAATCCTTACAATTCCATATGACATTGAAACAACAACAGCAAGACTGTCAAGATGACTTTTTGTCGTTTCAATCCGGTATGAAATTGTACGAATTCAGAGTAGAATTGAAACAACGTTTTTAGTTCTTTGTTAAACGGATTACTTTTACTGATTTTCTTCGCGGGACTCAAAAAAAAAGTCTAATGGAAGATCGTTCCGTTATGCCCTGCTCTCCCCTATATACCGCATACAATGCTGCTCATTTTCGTGCAGTTCGTATCGTCAATGTTTCGACGGCACGGAGAGGGAATGTATGTGAAGATAAATTGTATGATGACGATTTACACGCGTATGCAGGTCAAGTATTTTATTCGTGAGGTACTACAGAACGTGGCAATACAAGGTGTATTGCCACGTACTGTACGCGAAGCATAAGTTATACGATACATACTGTGGCGAGGAACAAAAATCGGAAGGGCGTAGTTTCTATGCTGACGGACGGGAAAATACGCCCATGAGATTTTAATAATCCTATACAGGGAGGTACATCGAATATACAGTGAATATGCTACCCCTCCGTTACGAACGTACCTGCGCAGTGAATCCGTGTATTCAACAGGAGTGCCTGAGCCTCGAGGCTACAGCGGGTGTTTAGTGTATATTCCCTGTTCATCCCATACAGTATGTGGCGTTGTACTATAACATCGCATCTGCCCATGCGCACGCCGACCTTTACTACTTGCGGAATAATATACAGGCACACGCGGTGCTTGTACAGGCGGTGTTTTGTGTGTGGGGACGTAGGAGCTGCTATAAACACTCGTATAATTCGTATGTAGATTTTTCGGACCCAGTTTTACGTTTGCGTGTCACAACTACCCATCGGCGACCCCTGCAGAGACTGCACACCGATAGCGGAGGTCATATTGGTTTTTTTTCAGTCGTCTATATATATATATATATATATATAGTTTAACGGGTGTTTTCGGTGATGCGCCGACGAACTTTGTGTACAATAGTGTCCACAGGGGTTTGGAAAATTGGAATCGCACGCGGGTGAAATAGCATATTCATGTCCATAGTAAATTGTGTTTATAGTAAGGTTTTTTTGGTTCAAACAAATGTGATCCGGAAAAGCTAATGGTGAACTACAGAATTCTTTCCGATATTGCGGTGTAGATGAGGTCATAAAACTGGTTTCGGCACGAAGACACTGAAATATAAACTGAGATAGACAGTAGGGGGTCAACATTTTGAACAACCGAAACGTAGGATGGCCCATATTTCGAAATTTCATCGTTACGAATATTAAAATATGGAAAAATTAGTAGTTTGAAAATTCAAATGACCGCTTCACTAAGGTTATTTAAAAAAAATATACATTTTTTTAAGTTGGAGGTCAATATTTTGAACGACCAGATTTCGTAAGGCTGAAATGTTGAAGATGAAAACGGAGACAATTCAATATTTTTAATTGCCTACATACCTATCAGAAAGATGTCGAGAATACAGTTTTCGAATGACTAAAAGTGGATAAGCGCAATATCGAAAGACCAAAACAGCGAGAGTCGAAATAGCAAAAGGCAAACATCACTGAAGATTACATGAAAAGAGCGAAGAAATGTCAGAGGTGACGTTTCGAAAACTGTCGCTATTCTGACCGTTCGTCATTCGGGCATTTCGCAATAACGAATTTGAAATTATGTATACGTTTCCGTAATTGATTGAATACAGAATGAATACATATCCGCAATTTTAGATTTCGAGGACTCAAACTTTTTAATGTTCGAATTTTTGTTTATTCTAAGGTTCACCCCTTACAATATTGCCCATTCATATATTAGTTCTCTAGATACGTACATTTCGAAATATTTATATTCTCAATTTTTATTTACATTTTGAAGACTCTCCGAAGCCGCACCGATATACATTTGAACGTTCGTTATTTTTTGTATCAAAATATCGGCTGTTCTACATTTCGATCTTTCAAAATGTTGACCCCCAACCCAATAGACGCGGTAGAAGCGTGGGGCACTGTTCAGTGACGATTTGCAGATAACTCGATTCCCGATGTTTGGTGGTATTTAAGGTGTTGCGGTATAATCTCCCACCCAGCGACATCGCGTCCAATTAGTAACAAAAAACTGTACTGAATGCCGTTTTGAGATCGCAGACCGCCGAGAAAAAAGAAAAATGTCTTTCCCTGCGTCTGCCGATTACCCAGGGAGACATTTTTTTCTTTACCGTAGGCAGACTGCGGTCCACTAAAGAAAAATAGATTATAACATTCGTTACATCTAAGATAGTGCAAATATTAATTGCCATCGTTACTATGTGGATATTACTGTGCACAACGAGCAATCGTATATTTGCACTATGATATTGTTCCCGCCGCTGTTCAGTTATTGTAGAGATGAATTACTAATGCTTACTATATAGAGAATAGTCACTACAATCGTAGATATTCTCGAATACAAACATCGCATTATAAACTACTTTCGGCACATTATTACTAACTAAATAACTAACTAATTCTTATCTAACTAATACTATCTAATAATACTAACTAATCATTATATGCACAGATATTAGCCGAAACAATCCACGTAGGAACTAATAGTAGACGTTGTGTAGAATCTGTAGGTGGCAATGGCAGCCATCTAAAGTGTTATAGATATCAATTTTGATATAAAGCGTTGTTTCATAATATCCTGATAGTATTTCTTATTACAGTACACTGAAAGAAATATATGTTACTGGATAGTAAAAAAATATTACACAGTAGCATATTTTATATTTCGTATTGGGAGTGGACTAATTATTGTAAAGGTAGGTCTGTTTATAATATTAATCATATATTATCGACTGCCATCTACAGATAATAATAATTCCGACAATCTCGCATTGCTCACTCCAGTATATCCGCATTGTACTGAAGGCGATGTTTTTTTAACATCTGAGAATATCTTCGTATACGTTGATCTCGTTGAATATCTTCGTATACCGTTGGCTATACATTACACATTACATTAGCGGCAATCCCGCTCATTACATCTTTATATTGCTACCGCTATGGCAATTGCTATATAAAGATGTAATAATAAACGGGACTACCGATTATACGTTATAGTATATGGAACTTAATCGCTGGACGAAGGATCCTCGGCTTAGTAACCATTTTGAAACGAGTAGTGTAATGTATTGTCGCCATTACTATCCAGATATTTAGAAACCTCGAGAGGTTTTACTCAACCAAAAATGTGAACAAAAACTGCATTAAATCAATAACTTTTTTCAATTCAATCATATATGTTGTCACCATACAGAAGGTATATTATTTGGACTTGAACGTATTTTTGGTCAATTTGAAAAAAATGTGATTCGATGTGTTTATATACGAACATCTGTCATCTTGAAAATAATATTATTCAATTCGACAAGACGTCAGTAATTAACAAATATTATGCCCACAATAAACAACTTTCAAGTTGTTTCGATATTTCAATTTCACATAATGGAAGTTGAGTCTCAGTTAATGATGGAGAATAACTTATATATCCGATTCAAGATTACACATATCAATAAACGATTGTTCCGTAGTGGTAAGGTACTAGGTCAGGATGCGCTACTTTCGGGTTTCGAGTCTCGCTAGGATACATACAAAATTTATTTGTAAAAATTGTGATATATTGATAAGTGGCGATGCACTGGTAACAATTGAAGATATAAAACACGATGGAACCTCATATGAAATTAATTGGTAACAAATAACGTAAATAACAGTCCTCGCACCCAACGCCAAATTGAGTTGGGCTGCATTTTTTTATTATATGCATTATTATATGAAGATATTTAATAGTATATTTCGAGATTGCACAGAGTGTTATTATCTGTGATATTAAAAAATAATTTATCATTGACTATATATGCATAAAACAATATTCAAACGTGCAATACGAAATTGTAAAGTTTGTTAGTATCTCAGATGTTAAAAAACATCAACCTTCAGTACAATACAGATATACTGGAGTGAGCAATGCGAGGTTGTTGGAATTATTATTATCTACAGATGGTAGGGGACAATATATTATTAATACTATAAATAGACCTTTACAATAATTAGACTTATGCCTATAGGAAATATAAAATATGCTGCTGGGTAGTATTTTTCTACTATACCCAGTAACATATATTTCTTTCAGTATCCCAAAATGGCATTCAGTACAGTTTTTGTTACCGACGGCGATATTTCACCTTACATCACCTTAACCGTGTTGCCAGAGATACGATAATAGAGGCAAACTACGGATTTAGTGACATGAAAAAAAGAAATTCCATGGGGCCCAATGTTCCATTTTTCTTGTTACTTTATGATACAATTTTTATTATACAGGACGGAAGTGTTAAGGGAAGATGGTGCAAAATAGAAAAAGAAATATAATATACCTCATCATATCCTACACGACTTAGCACTCTATCTCTTGCAGCGCCGCACAGTGTTTCCCGCTGCTGGGGCACAGTGTGCAATTTTTCGTTGATACTTCAATGGATCAGGGAGGTCTGACCGACCAAAAATTAAGCCACTTTAGATTTTTATAATGAGGCCATAACAAAATAAAAATAGTTGTCCTTTTGCCAAGTAAAACACTACGCTCAAAATCTTGATGTTATTAAGAACAACCTAGTTCAGTCGATTGTACTAAACATACACTTTTTCGTTATGACCACGGTCTCGAGAGAACCATCAAAAATGTCTTTAATAACCATAAAAGAACTTTTGTTCCAAATATACTGCCACATCGGTCGATCCTAATTTAAAAAATTTTATAGCAACGATTAATACGATTTTTTTCTTTTTTTTCTTTTTATACCAGGAAAATTTAAGCCATTCGGTGAATTTTTTCCCCAGTAATTTTTATTTCGGTTCAATCGATAGGTCACGACGTTGGAAACAACAGTTTCCAAGGGAACAGAACCATTCTACTCTAGAAAAAAACTTGCACCGTGTGCCCTACTCACCCATACACGTTGCTCGTGAACGCACTCAATCAACAGTCATGATCATAAAAACAGTATAAAAATCAGTGGAAATGCAATTGAAAGTAATTGATAATGCAGAAAATGCCAAGTAACGAGTACAAATGTACCTTTTCATTACAAAGAAAAAACAATAGAAAGAAATTATGCAAATGAGTTTGTGTACAAATTCATTTGCTTCCTTATTATTTAGGATCGCTTACAAATCATATATATATCTGCGCGAGGCAGGCATTAAGGAAGTTTTGCGAACAATGGTGAAAAATTAGCAAGCGACGTGCTAATCGTTTTACAGTCTCGTATTAAAAATGAAAGAAAATAACGAGGAAGAGGTGTGAAAATTTCATTTTGCAGAGTATTTTATAAAGACAGCTTCATCGTGATCTTTTTCAGGGTATTTACCGCCAGGCAGCGAACCGGAAAAATGGTTTCAGAACGCTGTCCCTATCCTCTAACCCTGATATACTCAATCGTGTGTGTTTTTCCCGTAGAACATGACAGGTCGAGGGATAGCCACCTGGATTTTCCCACGATTCCATGCGGAAGCAGAAATTTGGCTATTTTAAAATAATAAAAATAGATAATAAACATTTTTATTTCGGGTCTGTGTCTAAACTATTTTTGCGCTGATGACAAATTCAATACTTATCTTAATCCTAGCTGAATATTAAATACGGAAAGTACTAATTTTTCATAAAATATATTCAAACAATTTGTTCGAAACTTGCCAATTTCAATAAGAATCATCGATCGATAATAGTTTATTCGTGTACAATGTTTTGACTCGCCCGTTAAAATATTGCAGACGCTACTGACCCAACAGGATTTTTTTTTAATGAAAAAAAAATCCACTAAAAATCTTAATGAGAAGCATATGGCCAAATATTTGAAGCACAAACGAGAATCGACTTCGTTTCCTGCGTGATAAAATTCAGCTTAGTAACTCAGACTGGTTTCAAGTTATAAGGGTCACTATTTTTCGGGCATGCCACATATACATTCTCACAAACAAATATCAAATCATTTTTTCTAAATATGATTTTTCGACCCTTTGAAACATGAAAATCGTACGTTTATACGAAAGAATATCATTTTTTGTGTTTACCATTTACAGCCATTGTAAACCATGTTGGAGCACGCGAAGCCCTAAATAAAATCAAAAAGCTCCACTGTCATCCAATTTCTACATCCAATGGAATGCTAATTCCGTAGTAGAAACTTCACAGTATCACCGAGATCCACCGCGAAGCACATGTGTACCGAACCGGTACTTGTATACCGAACCGATTCGAGGTAGGTATCAGGGATTTATGAATGCAGCAGCACCAATAGCAGAGCTCACGATCCCCTGGTATTTGTGTACTGACATACATATGTGTATATATATATATACACATATGTACATATATACACTCAATGTACGCTACGTCCTGTGCATATACATTTTACACAAGGGATAGGTCGGAGCGTTTCGCTTGCGCTCTTGTTGATGAGTAGACGCTGCACGTGTATTCGTGTAATATGTAATATGTATGGAGCTCGAGGCGACAACCGTCACGCTGGGGACCCCTTTCATTACTACTCCGCTCACCCACACACAGTCCCGACTACTCGTACGAACTTATGAGGAAACGGGGAAAAAATATAGCCCAATCAACCCCCTTTAATGTATAGATATGATACCCGTGTAATCTACACGTCCCCGTGTATACTAGTGTGCGTATAAAGAAAAGAAAAACATTACATATTCATCGGACCCTCGGCAACCATCCGTCACCCTGCGCCATTCACCCCGACAACGATACTTTGAAATTCTGCTGTTTAATTATTTATCGTTCGTGTTACTAAACGTTAATTATGCAGCACACGCTTCTGCACGGTACGCTAGTACGGCGAGGTACGTTCAGAGGGTCAAAGAGAACTGGTGACTGGTGAAAATTACTCGGCAGATTGGAACAAAATAATTGTAGAACGAACTTTCAACATTCTAGAATGATTCTCAATAATTATACTTTAAGAAATACAATGAAAACGTGTTAAAAAAAAAGTTGCAAAGTTATTTGCACACTGCTTCCTCATTTTATTACCGTATTGCGCATAGACTCCTATATGAGAAAATTCGTTGACCGATTTTGGGCTTCCGTGTAAAGAAAATAGTGGTCAAACTGTACCGCACAATTTATCGCAGAACTTCGCTAAGTTAGATTTGCGTCATTCATCTTTTCGAGACCGCGTCTAATGTGTATTTCCCCGTTGATGACGAATTAGCAACTTATTTTACCCTCGGCACTATGTTTAATGCAGAAACTCGTGTCGGAAGTTAATTACAGATGTTTCGAAGGATTCAAAAAATGTTTAAACCTCATCAAATTGAAACTGTTAAATAAATGTTTGCTGAATATAAGACCAAACATTGTACAGTACACGACCGCGTTTATCCCAACCGCATAATTCCGAACGACCGTGTATTTCCGAAAATGACGAACGCGTAAGTCCAATTCGGCCCTTTCTCAAGGTCCGTTACCTGCTTGGTGGGGAAACAAACGACTCCTTCCCTTTTTCTACTTGCGAATGAAATCGTCGCTGCTGTAATTCCGACAATTTTTGCGTATGGAAAGGGCCGGTGGGCAGGTACTTGGGGCAGGTGGTGGAGTATCCAACTTACGCGGTCGTGCTTTGGATTGGCTCCCGTGGATCGGAGAAACGCGGTCGTGTACTGTACAATGTTAGCCCATTAACTTAAAAAATGTAGGCACGCCACGTCGACGCTTATGTACATCAAAGTGTTTTTATGAATTTAAAAAAAAAACTCAAAATCTTATAAAATCTGATGGCATGTATAGATTTCAGCTTGATTGATTATATAATGATTGCGCAAAGTTTTGAGATGATAGTTGGAAAGTTACATTTTTGTTCCTCCTTTCATAAAATTCAAAATCACATCCCAAATCGGGCATAGATTTTTATGTAAAATATACTCAACAATGGAACGTGTACCACTTTAATTGTGTACCAAATTCTAACGGGCTAGCTTAAACGGTTCGTGAGTCGCAACGAGTTAAAAATATCTGAATCCAGGACATACATACGTGCACACTCACCTAGACGCAAGGTAAAAAAACACATATCTCGATGATATACGATCTTAAGTACTGTGACAGAAAAATGTCGAACAATTTTTTTAACGGACATACATATCCTCTACGAGGAAGCAAAAACTTGGAAAATGTCAAATTGTATGTTGAATACCGGGTCCATTTGACCCACAATGTCAAAGAATGTTTTCGCTATAAATGGTAATATAACTGGTCATATTTACCTGCAGATAAATATGACGTACATGTAAAATCTATTGCCGTATGTATGTATCGTATGTAACGAGAGTTTCCATTTCGTATCAATGAAAGGGAACGCATTGACGTAAATGAAAATACAGCAGTTATCGAATAACACGGTGGTTTCAGCAATATTTATTAATCACCATTAGTCATTACTATTTAATTATTACCTCTCTCCGTATCATTTCCGGCGACTATTTATTCGTCGGTAATGATACAAACATTTATCACGTAAATATGTGACAAATATAGGATGCAATGATAGACCTGAAAGCTTTGATACTGGGACGAATCGACCAGCGAACGAAGAGTGGGTTGTTAATTATTTTCGAAAGTTTAAGAACATTACAAAGTGAACTAATAAAACAACAAATGTAATCAATTTCTTTTCAGGCTGCTAAACTTTCCTGAGGAAGTCCCAACTATTAGCGACTAGCCAATTGTTAGATGAAAACATTCATAATTTGCGTTTTGCACAAAATGTTGAAGACCCTCGCAATAAAATGTATTCCAGTTCTTATTATCAACTGAGTCCATTTCCCTTCACCTTAACTGGAATGGAACATATTTTTTTCGACGAATTAGCTTTTATACGTACAGAAATGTAGATATTTTTTGTTGATTCGTTCGTTTGGTCACCCTGTACATGCACTCGACATGTAGCAAGAAAAAATATCATTGAATCAAGTAAAATTTGCTTGCGGGCTGCCAATGAAGTAAAAACGTTGTTTCAATTCTACTCTGAATTCGTACAATTTCATACCGGGTTGAAACGATAACATGTCACCTTGACAGTCTTGCTGTCGATGTTTCAATATCATATGGAATTGTAAGAATTGCAATTAGAATTGAAACAAAAATTTTTTTCTTCGGCAGTCCGCAAGAGATTTTTTTTTCAGTGTACGAAATTTCAACAGTGTTGTTATCCGTACGCCCCAGTTGCCCTACAAGTTTGCCTACATCGGATATGGCTCACAAATTTGAAAAAAGGACAATACAAAAATATACTTTAAGATCCCGTCCATATTTACAAAGAATTATCAGGCGGTATGCACCATACATAATTAAACGAGTTTACGATAAGCTAAGGAAAACAGAGAACTGTGTCATTCAAACTCACACACCAAAACTCAAAAGGTCTTCCGGTATAGATTTCTTTCCACACTCGTTCGTCATGCTAAATTATTAAAACGAATGAGCGAATGCCAACCTTTCGTCCGATTCCTCGGGTTTTGGATCTTCGCGGCATCGCAAATTCGTTCCCTCCGTGAATCGCACCCGATGTCCTAGCCCCGGTGCCAATCCGAGCAACCTACAATGCACACGAGAGAATGCGGTATGGTAGGTTCGTCTATTTCTCATTGCTTTCGATATCTACAGGGAAAAAGGTACACTCGACGGAATTTTACAGCAATTTAAGACAAACAAACAGAAAACAAAACAGATTCGTTATGTTTAACGGGAAACGGGCGATTGTGCAATTTACAATGCAATAATTATATCGGGACTGAGATTTGGTTAATTTTTGCGGCAGTCAAAAAAATCGATAGTGTAGTTTTTCTTTATCGATAAAAATGCTTTGGATGTGATAGGAAAAATATAAACGGCGGAGGAAACATCAATTACGACTGTCAAAACATAATTGACGGATGAGGAATCAGTGAGAGATGGAAAATACATTTCGCTCGTGCACATTGAAGGTTTGCGAGTCATGGAAACATTAAATTTTTTGTTACACTGAGAAAAAAGAATCGATTGAGTCAACGAAATGAGTACTTACGGGTGCCGAAACAAATTTTTGGTTTATCGAACGAAATAATTTTCATTGTAAGTAAAGAAACATTTGATTCGACGGTCTGTTAGTTTGATCAACGAGATATTCCTTTCGATCAACCAAACATTTGTTTCGCCACCCGTAAGCGCACATTTTGTTGACTCAATTGACTTTTTTTATGTAGGTTGTATACACAGTATAGTTGTACATAAAACCATTATGTGTATTCAAAATTATTATATTACACATGCGTGATCTAAATACCTACAATAAAGTAAAATTATCAATATGACGAAATGAATTGATAGCCAAAGATGTATATTAAATATGTATTAAAAATACACGACCGATTTGCGGTTACTATTACGATCGAAAAATACATAATAATTATCCAACAAGTGTCGTGTATGAAAAAGCGAAAAAATAAAAACAAAAACTCTTTCATCGCATATGTCGTCGTCCGCTTTTGTAATACAAGTCGATATTACCATAATAACAATTAGCCTGGCGATTAGAGAATACAATATATGACAGCAAAGATATCCTCGGAACATAATCGAGACAAAAAAAATTGTTGAAAAAAAAAGTTAGGAATGAAATTAAGACCTTTAAAAAGCTGCGCATGTTTTTGTGACGTGTTCCGCTTTAAGATTCGTCCGTATCCTCTGATTGTCTCCGAAGCTTTTAGTCTGTAATGCAGACGAACGAATATCGAAGAGCGGCAGTGAATTTTCCTTTTGATTTCCGTCGCTGTTTATGACGCATAATGTTAAGCTCCACGATTGCCGCTTGGAAGGGACGAGCGGGGAAAAATATTGGAGGGGAAAAACTAAGCGTTTTAAGTAAAACAAAAAGCGTGAGCCGGAAAAGGGAAGTAAAAATGAAGTCAGCTACCGACGGAGGCATACATAGAGAAGCAGCAAGACCAATATTCAACACATGAAACTCACCGGTAAAACGGTGAATATTCGTACTAGATGCGGCCTACTTTTTTTCCCTCACATTTTTGCTCGTTTTTCCCTTTCGGCTATATGTAGTGCATATATTACTATGTAGCGAATACCACACGTACCCACGTATATAGTACATCGCCTTTGTAACTCTGTATACTATTTATTTATACCTCCCTATAATATATAAAAGTCTCTTCGACGCCTCTGCCGTTCAAGAATCAGGGAGGGGGCAGCTTCACCATAGGGGAGACCGTGGCAAAGTGGCACACCGGGGAAAAACGGGACTGTGAGGGCAAGACTCAATTTTCCAATTATTTTTTGGATGCCCCGTTTTGTCCCAACGTTACATCTGGATTTTCAAACCAATTTTTTCCCACGTACCACCATCGCTACCATCTCAGAGTTATTGGAGAATTGCCCTGTTTTGATCCCGTTTTGCCCCACTGTACCATTTTGCCACGGTCTCCCCTACTGAGAGGGGAAAATTTCAAATTTCAACTTTTTTCAACGTCAACGACGTGTTTGACTTTTATGCAAAATTACTGGCCGGTTCAGCTTAGCGCGAAAAAATATACAACAAGCTGTGTGCTAAATTTGTATCGCTCGATTTGCAGAGGATTTGGAAGAAGAGTCGGCGGTTTCCTCTGTAAATATACTGCTCACGCAGGAGAAGCTGTTGTACTCGGACGGAAGAGTGTCAAGATAATTGCCATCGCAAACTTATATCTTGAAACAATACAAATATGTAACATACTTTCAACATCATGAATGAATAAACTCGTGTAAGGTAAATGGTTTTCATCGCTGTCCCATTTACCGTCATCGAAGACAATTTATAGAAATATTAAAACAGCTTTCGTTTAATGTAAAAAAATTGCACTACATTGAATAGCGGATTTTACTCTTAATTATTGCCGTAAAACATATATTTTTATAAAAAATTTCATTCAACAATTTAATAGTGTATGCGTTTCAGTACTTCCAAGCTGCAGTTGCCATCAGGACGTTCTAGCAGAAGTACATCGCGATTACTCCGAATTCATTAATGTACAAGTATTAGAAACATAAAACTTATACAAACGGCGTCAGTATAAGGTATATTATCAATTAGATTTGGAATCATTTGTTTTTTGATTGCGGAGTTTATTAAATTTGAAAGTGCGTCAGCCAAATTTGGGTTTGCTGTACTTTCCGTCACTTGTTACACAACAATTTTATTATAAATTTAATTATATATTAAATTTATTATAAATTTAGGTTTACTATAAATAGAAGCTGATACTTTGATATCAGTTTGACCCGTAAAATTATAAATTTTTTTGTGTTTTGTCCCCGTTTCTCTCAAAGCTAATGCCTTACAGCGGGGCGGCTCGGTTGATGCGTAATTACTTTTACTTATTGTTTGGTCAATTTCTAGAATAATATTTGTCCTTACGCACCGAGCCAGTCCCCCCATTTTTTTGCGGCTGCAGTCGAGTTCCCCCTGTATTGCATTCGCCATAGTTTTACGAGTAAAGGCATAGGGAAACTGCAGAAAACTTACGCCGATACAGTCGGTCTCAGATTCGCTTCACGGCACCGGAGTTACGACGAGTTACGCGGAGACTGTAAACATGGACTGCAGCTATATACCTGTGGCACACAAGCATATATCTGGAGCTATGTCCCGCCCATATTTTTATTTCTCGACGAAACGACGGCAGGGGGAATCGAACCCTCGACCTACCGATGTTCTGGTTTAGAGGCGAGCATATTAACCTCCAAAACAACGCACCGGTTTCCGTTAAATTATTGAAAAATCATAATATCTGTACCATGATACCATAAAGGCCGACATGAAAATGGAAATTTGGTATGTGGTGAGCCTAAATACTGCGTCACGAGTGACCGAAACTGGGCTTGCGAGGTGACGGGAACTACAGCATAAGGTCTAAAAAGTGATAGAAACACCGGCAGTAGAGAGGCATTGTTACAACGACAATTTAATAAGTAGATCCCACTGAATTAACTTCAATAATGGCTGAATTGCATTTGGAAGGATCGATGCATATATTAAAACAGTTTTTTTCGAACCGACAATACACCCCGTGTATAAATAACAGAAAGCCGCATGTAGTGCTCTGAAGATAACGGGAACTGGCCCGATTACCTTATTTTCGTTACGATGTCACTTATCTAATTATCTTTAACGATGTTTAAAGGATACAAATTTTTCGAAAGAAAAATTCATTTTTCATCACTCGGTGCGGAAATGGCAACTTTTCCGGCCGCTTCGCGTGCGTAAAACCGCCATTTTCGCACCTTGTGATAAAAAATTTCGTACATCCCTCGTGCGAAACACTTTTTCTAACTCGTGTGATTACCGCACTCGCCTTCGGCTGGTGCTGCAAACTCACACTCGTCAGAAAAACGTTTTTCGCCCTCGTGGAGTAATGTACTATTTTCGTACTGACTAGTTGTCTAACCGATCGCAATATAATATCGTTCATCATAGATACTTAACGAAGATATTTTTCTTACAGAAACGCAAACTCATTTCGTGGCTTGCGGAACTTCACGTTGAGATGGAAAAAACGACGGTAAGACGGATGAGCATTTTTACGAGAACCAAAGTTTCGTTGAGAAAAGTTCGGTAGAGCGCATCCCCAAAAAGCGGATTCGAATTGGACCGAACAAGTTCCTAAAGTTCGTATCGCTACTGAAAACAGAACTCCAATATTTTATCTTAATTATCACACTGCCAGACAAAATAATAGAGTACAACATGTCCGCGCGAACCAAAGAAAATCAATCAAACCTAAGAAGTTCGATTGAACAGATATCGAAAACTCGGATTTCTGACTTGATCAAGCGAAACTCTACGATCAGATTCACAATGGGGAAAATAGGTTTCAAGACGACTCAGTTCAAATCTACGGCGAGAAGAAGCGTAAAAATTGTTGAGTACTCCATTTCTTGATAAGGAAAATATCAAAAGGAAAACTATATGAATCCGAATATGGAAAAAAAATTAAAAGTAATGCGTCGCCGCGAATCGAACAGAAATCTAGAAGGGTTCGATGACACAAATTTCAGAGTCAGGTTCACGACTAGAATACGATCGAGTAAATCTCTGCAAAGCAGTATCTCACTGGGAAAAATACAGCAGAACATGTTTCCAAAGTTCAAATTTCCGACGGGATCAAACAAAAGAGAAACATCGTGAGATTTCTGCTTCTTGACGAGAAAAATACGGTCGGACGCAACTCGACGGATCTGAATTTCAGCGAGAAGACCACATCGAAACACGACATTAGAGGCATCAAAAATATATGAACATATCGTAAGGAGCACATCGTTGACGAAGATACGTAAAAATCCATCTCTCACACTGGGGCAGCGAGCACTAATGAGGCGATTAAAAATGTAACGGTATATTAAAGAATGTCTCGATCAGATCAGAAACGTACCCGATAAGGTACATCGTCCGAAATGCATCCCTTGCCCAACGTAGAAATTTGATTGAAAAATCTTTTTGTAATCCTGATACATCAAAGAAACTTGATGTCAAAAAATCGTTCACTGACGAAACCAATAAAATGCCGACTCATCAAATGGACCTGAATTTTTATATCACCATTACCCATGTAGTAAATAACCATCGGGCCAGCCCTGGTTAGATGTTGATGTCGATCGGCAGACGCTCAGCTGCCAATAGTGGGCCCAACTCCTAAATGTGACGCGTGGCGGATGCTCAACAGCCAATAGTCGGATACCAGGCCAGCATCTACGATGTTTTTTCTATCGGGTGAGTCTCGAGGCAAAATTTTCTGCCGGGTCTTTGAAGTCGGCATGAGACGTGTGCGATGGAAAAACCAACGTCGACCCAGTCTTGATATCCGACCGTTGGCTATTGAGCATCATCCGCGCGTCACATTCACGACCCTGGCCTAACGAGGCGCCTGTAAATGAATCGATCTCAATCGTACACGAGCACACTAGCACATACAAATACGTTACTTCGAAATTTGTTTGCATTAGTTCGCATCACTGGTCGATACTTCATAGTTAAAAAAGACACGGAAGCTTTTTCAGTAGGGTAAAAGTGGTGAATATGGCCCACCTCGATTAACACGTAAATCAATTATATAGGGCCGGTCCATATTCCCCACTTTTACCCTATACTTTAATTTGTGAGTTACCATTTTCCTACACCGCATTGACTCTACACGACCAGAATGCACGTATATCCAATCGTCAACAAAAATGCTGTCTCCATGAGCAAACGTACAGCGCTTCTTGTGATCACATGCTGAATTGCACGCATGTTAAATCGTTCACTCGACTTATATGACATTTGCGCACCCCCTGGTGCGAGGCAATATGGGTTTCAACTGTTTCTAACCATGAGAACCGCGGCTACTGCATCGGTAAGGTCGTCGGTATACCAGCGAAGTAGCCACGGTTCTCATTGCTAGGAACGAGTCAAACCCGTACTGCCGCGCACCGGCGGGTGCGCAAATGTCCTATAAGTCAAGTGAACGATTGACCATGCGCGCGATTCAGCATGTTTGTTCAAGACGGAATTTTTGTGTAAGGTAGAAAATATGGTTATTTTGTGTGGGTAGAAGGAACGCGGTATAGATAAGTGACGACGTACCAATAAAAGTCCGTCGGAAACGCTGCTGTATATTTATAACAGTGAAGAATTGAACAGCGATCATAAAAGATGTAAAGAAATGGTGGTGCAACGTTTATGAGTGTGATAGCACGAAAGTGTACGATTGAAGTCCGTTAATTTGAAGGCGCCTTGGCCCTACATTGGCAACAGGGCATTGCCCGATCGAATTTACCGACGTCGGAGCTGCACTCGTGCCAAAGTTGGGCTTACGTTTATTTAAAGCCGGGTCGGCGTCGGGCCAATAACAGAGGCTTGGGCTTAGAAGCCGGTTTAATTCTCTGCACCAACGTCGGCCCAACGTACGCCCAACGTTAGAGCAATGTAAAAAGTAGCAACAAATAAAAACATGTAGAAAAATACTAATAATAATATACATGGATATATTGATCTTCTTAAAGATATTATTTGTTATCACCGCTATGATTAATGAACGTTTTTATATTATTTATTAAATTAAATTTTTGTACCCTGGTGGAAGTCGAACCCCGGACCTAACAATTTCTAACCTAGTACTTTACCCCTACGCTACTATCGCTTACGGTTACGGATAGTTTTGTATCGGATATATGGTAGTTTAGTCTTGATGTTTCTGTCTTTAAATATTGTTTTTCTTAAGGCTGTTCGACTCTTGGCTGGAACAAGCGCCAGTATTTTACCGTGCCTTGACGGCACAAGAAAAATATCAAACCAAGATTATTTCGTGACGACACGGACAAACTTTTCATACCTTGATATTATTGAGAAAGCGTTGGTTCAACTCTGGCAACCAATACATACCCAGTACTACGGTGGATATAAAATTTGATCTAAAAAAGGATTTTATCTAATACCGTCTATTAGCGATGGCCAACTCTTAGTGAAGTTATTCATCAGAACTAGGGCCTGGTCGTTGAACAAGACTTGGCAACAAGAGCTGTTCTAGTGTTGGGCCGTATTGCTGGCTCGGGACTTTGTCCACTACTGGCAATCAAGGTTGGCCCATTCTTGGTGAAGTTTTTCATCTGTACGGGAACAGAGCCGGCAATTAAGATTCAGCAACTGTAACTGTCCCAGTTCTGTGCCATATTAGCAGCTCTGGACTTGGCCCCGTACTGGCAAACTGCATAGGCCCATTATTGATAATGTTGATTGCCAATACTGCCCGAGAATTGGCAATCGGGCCGATCCCAGTTTTGGGCCGTTTTTATATCTCCGGCACCGTACAGATATTTGCACGTGGGTTAGTGCTATGGTAATATTTCTTAAGTGAGATAGTCATATTTACTAGATAGATCTTCTCTCAGTGTATGATCAAAGATCTTTGGTATTGAATTTGGCCTAAATGTATAGAAGCCGGCAAATTATACGGAATTTCCATGTTTTTTTTACAAATAACTAAGAATAACTCGAATAACCAATTCGAGTAAACACGGAGGTGTCAAGCTGAAATTTGACACGGAAATGAACTAACATTGTACAATGTTTCGTATTTAATTATCCGAAATTGGTTGAATCATTTAGATTTTATAATATTTTGAAATTTAGTAATTTTGCGGAAAATGTTTATTTTACGTCCAGCAAGATTTTGCATTGAATATCGCTCCACGAGTAAAATAAGGTCGAGATTTGTAATCGGAGAATATTGCCTTTCTCATATAAGTTGCAAATTCAAATTTTCATATGGCTTCCTAACGATGTTCCTTTATTCGCGAAGCTTCCTCTACGAGAAAGACAAAAATACAGAACATGCTTTCTGATAGAAGATATTTTTATTTTAACGATGCATCATAGCTTCGGTGGTTTGAGCAAATCGTGCTACTACAATGGTTCGCGTGATAGAATTCCAATTTTCGAGTTCATCGCCATAGGACACATTCACTCTCCCACCAATAATATCAATTGCTAGCGATTCCTCGTTGTTTCCACGAGTGTTGACCAAAAAAAAAAAAGAAAAACGGGAAAAAACAGGCAGAGATTGAAAGGGAATGTTGGTATAATAGTTCGAGAATGCACCACTCCGAATGATCAATTAATTGGAAGGGTGTGTTGCATATCCAAGTGTAACTAATGGCTCCACCGAAATCAGTTATTGATTTGTCGACAACGATTGATACTTTTAACATGTTATCAATAAAACTGTATATAAAAGTGCGACAGCCCCGGAGGAAGATGGAGAGCACAAGCCAAAGAAGACGAATCGTCTTGCATTTTGAACGTTCAGCTGACCCGACAGAGCGTATCCGAGCGGAACGAGATGCAAGGAAACAGAAGAACTACGAGCGGAGTCCCCCAAAGTCCCGAGGATAGCTCAACCGTAATGGAATAGGGACGAAAGGTCTGGGCGGAGAGAAGGCATCGAAACTCGTGGAATCAATAAGACATTTATTGGAACCTGATACGACATTCTCGGAGACTTCTTCGGCTCTTACAGCAAATCTCCGTCCCAGAGAAAAATTTATTGTTAAGCTTTATCTCAAATTCGCCGGATGCTAAGATTCCACGAGACGACATGTCTCAGCTGCAAGTCTTCTGAAGTTTTTTTGTTTGCCGAGGTAACCTCCTCACTCGAACCTTTAGCATTGAGATTTCATGTTTTTATGTGCGCTTTTACGTATTTCATATAATCAAATAGAAAAATTGCGCAACGTTTATGGAAAAACGCAGACCGGCTGAGGAGACAAAAGCTTTACCTAGGTGCGGTTGGCCGGCGCTCAGAGTATGGCCAACGATTAGCTTTTAGTTGGCACCAGGTTGGCAGCCGATGATCGAATCTCGACGAATGCCCAGCATTGGCTAGATTATCGATTGACATTCACTCCAACGTTAGGCTCAATATTGGGCAAAACGCTGCTTACCAGAGTTTAGCCGGCGCTGGCGTATCGTCGTAATGATGCGTGTTCAGCCAACGTCCAACACAAAAAAATTATAAACAAATAACATTTTTTATCTGCGCGACTGTTGAATCCTTTTTTATGATTCCAGATTCCTTTATTATAGTTTTATCGACAGTACTGTAGTGCAGAGGCAGCCTAAGTTTCATCAACATGACTCATTACAGTGTGAATAAAAAATAGAATAATAAAACTTAGACAATTTAAAGCAATTGGTAAGTTAATGTTAGATAGAGATGCAGCAGACATGCGGCTTTTGTATAAAATTCGAAAAGAAGATTTTCAAGGTGAGCATAGCCGAGTGCGTAAGAGCGTCGACTAGTAGTCCCAGATTCACGGGATCAGTCCCCATTACCGACTAAAAAAAAATCTATTCTGATGATTCCAATGTGTGAAGGTAAAAAACTGGAAAAAAGCAATTGTAGGAAGATAAAAAACGGAAATTTTCAAATCGCTTCCTCATAAAAGCTGAAAATTGAAATTTTCATATCGCTTCTTCATAAAAGTTGAAAATTGAAATTCGCGAAGGTTCTTCTATGAGGAAGCATTGTCTGTGTTTTTGGCTTCCTCATAGACGAAGCGTCGCGAATTTCAATTTTCAACTTTTATGAAGAAGCGATATGAAAATTTCAATTTTCAGCTTTTATGAGGAAGCGATATGAAAATTTAAATTTTCAACTTTTTTCAACGTCAACGTTTTAGACTTTCATGCAAAACGGCTGACCGATTCAGGTTCAATGTGTAAAAAAATATAACATCGTCACGTTTCGCTTTGTCGAATCTGCGTTTGGCGCGAAAAAATCATGGAAGTTGCACTCCTGAATTTTTTTTGTCCTTTCAATTTTTATTCCGGAATTCCTAGTGATACCTCTTTATCTAGCTTTTTTTTTAGCTTTTTAATCCCGTCATATCCATCGTCTTGTATATGTCTTGCTGTAGATCAAGATAGACACCTGGGTTTTTCCGCGATGCCATCGGAAAGCAAAGAAATTGCTGTTTCAAAAAAGACCCAAAATCACTCATTTTTGCAATTTTGGCTATAACAATGCCCGGTAAACTTTTTCGTTAGTTGTCGCTCCAAGAGTGTAATT
>JAPYZD010004853.1:0-10683 GCA_030522725.1 Ichneumoninae sp. B BG-2022a | reverse complement strand
ATCAATTAAATCAATGAAAACAATAATATTCACGCGAAACAATAATGAAGATAAGATAAGTAGAAAACTGGCCAACCTAACCTTTTCGTACTGTCCGATTATTAGGTCGCGTATGTAGTAACGCTTGTACGATTCTTCGGACACTATATCGTCGGTGTTTTAACAGAACTCAACAATAGGAAATAATTTAGGCTTAAACCTTCTGTAACTTTTTTCTGTGCATCATATAATGTTTGCAGTTACGATTACAAGTGTCATAATGAATTTTCAATACTTCCGTTCGGAATAAATCAGATCTGCATAGGGGTGTCCGAAGATTGGGACGTGTCCGAACATCGGTATCGTTACCTGAAATTGGATTCTTTTTTTTCTCGGAAAAGGAGAAAAATGTCTTCGCATCGGAAGCGATACGGCGACCTCGCCGGTTCGTTCTCTCGGCGTAGAAAATTTTTGCGCTTCTCGGCCGAAGCGGAGCAAAAGGCAGACAAACCCTATCGCGCAATGATTTAACTTTACGATCTTCGTGGTTATAATTGAACGCGATAAGCCCCGCCGACGCCCATTGTGCGCTCGGGTTTTGCCTCGACGCGGCTCTCGTGCACTCGGCGAGCAGCGTACGCGTTATTAGACGGGACAGCACGCGCGTTACGCGGATATAATCACCCGCAATATGCGCAAACCCAAAGCTCGTATACATAAAACCACGACGTTTTAAATGGTGTGTTAATGGCAAGCTCCGATGCTTTATTCCTCCGTTGAGATAAGAGGCTCGAGATAACGGCCGCGATCGACGTAACGTCGAAGCCGGAGGTTACCCGGGTGGAGGGAACGTATTAATTTATCCTCGGGGTCCAGGGGTTCCAGGCGGTCCGCGCATGCGCCCTCCCTTGCCTCACCCGGTGGGAGATCGAGCGGTCCGATAACTCGATTTACCCCGATAATGCCGCGAATCACCGTCGATCCGCTCTCCTATCCCGCCGAGGTACGGCCAATGCCTTACTTTATTTTCATTTTTTAACATTTTTTTTTATTGAACACAACCCGGATCCGGGAAAACTCGAGCGAGCATTATCGCACGGGAAGAGTCAGATTTGCTCGATAACTCGTCGGATTGGATCGTCTTTCATACTTTTACCCTATGGAGACGTACGGTGTAACGTACACCGGGGCGGTGCGGACACGCGTGCGTATTATACTTACACGTCGTATTCCTCCGCAACGTGTCTATATAGGTGTGTATATATCTATATATATATATATATATATATATATATATGTATGGATACGAGTGCAGCACGGAGAGGAGCGCGTGCTCGAGACGAGGAGAATAACATGAGCGAAGGCAAGAGCTCGAACGCTGCGCCTCATATCGTCCACGCATACACACATGCATGGAGAGAGAACTCCGAGAGAGCTCGGACACCTCTGGTATGACGTCAGTCAGGCCGCGGGGCCCGCCGGGATTACAGGCAAGATCAAAAGGCGCCGACCGCCGCCGCCACACTCGGTCCAAGAGCTCCCCGGCTGGTTCGGCCTGCTCGGCCGTATATACTCGCTCGCGAGCTTCCTCGGCTCGGACTCTCCTTTTTCCCCTCTCGCGAGCCTCCCTGGCTCTTCGCTTGTCCCAAAGCGCGTACCCGCAGCGAAATCGCATGGACCCGGACCCCTCTACGTGCGCTCCGTAACCTCTGGTCGATACGGGTACGTGTACACTCGGTACGACACCCTTCGATTTTTTGAGCTTCGACACGGAAAACCGATCTTCTGGTCGAAAATGAAAGAAATAAAAAAATGTATTGAATGATTATTGATGCGCGATAAACTGTACGAGAAAAATGAGGATTCGTTTCGTTTTAGGGTAAAAGTGATTAATATGGCCTGCTGCGGTTAGCGTAATCAATGATATATGGAGCAGGTCAAATCCACCATTTTTACCCAAATGGGTAAAAATTGTTTTCCGGCCGAAAATGAATGAAATAAAAAACTTTATCGATGAATAATTGATACGCGATAAACTGTGCGAAAGAAAATGACGATTCGTTTCGTTTTAGGGTAAAAATGAGGAATATGGCCTGTCGATTAGCACGCAAATAAATTATATATAGACGAAGCCATATTTTTCACTTTTACCCGAAAGGAAAAAAAAACCGATCGCCCGGTCGAAAATGAATGAAATAAAAAATGTTATCGACGAATCATTGATACGCGAGAAACTGTACGAGAAAAATGATTATTGGTTTCGTTTTAGGGTAAAATTGATGAATATCGCCTGCTCTGATTATCGCGTAAATCAATGCTATGTGGACCAGCCCATAGTCACCACTTTTACCCTAATGGCAAAAAAACCGATCGTCCGGTAAAAAATTAATAAAATACAAATTTTTATTGAAGAATCATTGATACGCGATAAAACGGTGCGAAAAAAATTATAATTCGTTTCGTTTCAGGGTAATAATGAATATGGCAAGCTCCGATTAGCGCGTCGATCAATGATATATGGACGAGGTAATATTCACCACTTTTACCCTAAATGTCAAAAAAAATTACCGAACGATAATTGATAGTTGCGAAATTTTTGTAGCAGAAAAAATGTTCTGCAGCAGTCTGTACTGGTATCGGCGAGCGAGCGTTTACTTCGCGCAATTGCAGTAAATTACGCGATTTTTTATTACCATGTTTTTAATTTTTTTATTAAAGCTCCACTTTACTCTTTGCTTTGTTTTGTAATTACCGACGATGCGAACGGGTCAAGGGAGAGTCGAGCTCGGGTATGTGCACGGTGGGTTGGCGAAGTGCAGTGTCGGTATCGGCGATGCGCGTTGGTTGTACGTACCGAACTCTCATGCCGATATAAAATGCTCGCGTCGTGCCGATGCGTTAACACCGAGCGTGCGTAGACGCGGAGAAAATATTATTAACTGGCCGGCTCGCGCGAGCCGTGTGCGAAAGCCCGTGAGGGTCGGCGACGCGCTACTATATTTATCTAAGCACTATTTTATCGCCGCATGTATACATCGGCGGGCCACTCAACGCGCGGCGATAAAGTAAATTTATTCGACGACCGTAATGCGTTTTAAAGCCGCAAACATGACATAAGGACAAACGTTAATTAACCCGACATCGATGAGTCTATAATCGTGACGTAGAATTCAAAAGCAAAGCTCCGACTTATCGAGAAACTTGCAGTATCGTCGTCGATCACCCCAACTCGACGCAGCTCAGGTGTCGTGAAGCGAATTCGAGACCGACTGTATCGGCATCGGTTATCTGCAGTTTCCCTACGCCTTTAGTTTCGCTTTGCTCGTAAGACTAAGCGAATGCGATCCAGGGCGGGAAGTTGACTTTAGCCGCAGAAATGAGGCGACTCGGTGCGTAAGGATAAAATCAAAAAATGGAGAAAAAAAGTGAGTAGTGTAAAAGTGGGGAATATGGCCCAGTCCATATATCAGTGATTTACGTGTTAATTGAGGTGGCCCATATTCACCCCTTTTACCCTACTAGTAATTACGCATCAACCAATCCGGTCCGCTGTAAGGCAATCGTAAGTAGCTGTGATCAGCGGGCTTCAATACAGATAAAAGAACTGTATTGATCTAAGCTCTATTTTATCGCTACAGGTAGGGCAGAGCGGGGCAAAATGGGGCAACGGGGCAAAACGTCATTTTCCAATAATTTTTGGATCCCCGAATTCGCCCGATCGGATACATCAGGCTTGTCTGCCCAGTTTTGCCACCTTGTCCGATCCAAAAATTATTGGAAAATTTAGTTTTGCCCAAAAACCCCGTTTTACCCCGTTGCCCCATTTTGCCCCGCTCTCCCCTATACAACAGCGGGATACTCAGCACGCGGCGATAAAGTAAATTTATTCGAGGAGCTTTAATGCCTCTCCAAGCCGCAAACAGGACCCAGGGACAAACGTTAATTAACCCGACATCGATGAGTATGGACTCATCGATCGATTATGGAATCGTGACGTAGGATTCAAAAGCGAAGCTCCGACATATCGAGAGAACACGAAGTATCGTCGATCACCCGGGACGTAAATCGTCAAAAAAGTGCAAAGACTCTTGAGAACGCGCACAAATTGGCACGACGGAAGCGCCCCTCTCGTCCATCCATTAAATAACTCAACGCGCGTACCACATACGTATAATTATGGGTTTTCACGTATGAAATTACACGGAGGTGAAATTTACAAGCGTCGAAGAGTCCGATATTTCGGTGCTCGCCGCGGAGAGAGGTACCGCTTCCTTCCGCAATTATATTACGTACATAGTACACAGCCGAACGTTTATATATATTTAATACGCATATACATACACCTGTCGCCGGTGAGAGGTAAACGAGTGCCGTCTAGCGAGGGACCACCCGTGCAACGACACGGGGGACTGCAGGGTTGAAGAGAGATGGGAATCGAGCAACGGTCCAAAGTTATATATATACATGCGCTCGCGCGAGAGGCGCGCCGGGGCATTAAAATCAGCCGAGAAAATAATTTAGAGCATGAATTATTGATTACGGGCAATTGATTTTGAGCGATCACGTTAATGCCCATGATCGAGCCGATGTGACGCGATAGCCCCCTCCCCCCCCCCCTCTCTCCGGCTTTAAACACGCTCTGATTTGAATTCGCGCCGAAGATCCTCTTCGTTGCCCCGGTGCCGAGATGCTGTGTACGTTGCAGGCTCCCTTCGCGGCCCCGAGGGCATCGCGGCTTTTACTTACGTTCCAGGCTTAATGTGTGCTTGATCGGGCGAGGACGAGGGGAGGGGCGATATAGTACGCGGAAAATCATCTTCCCGACTGACGGGACATTTTCCAGTTAGCCAATTACACCGATAAATCGTCGCACCCAATATTATCGGTTCGCCGATTGCCGCTCGCGACGCGTCGCCAACGTGCGTAGCGAGAAGAGGATTATGAGATCGTGGCCCTGAGAACATCCTGCGGACGTGCCCCGCTTTGCCAGAAAACGTCATCGCCCTCTTATCGCGATTCACCGATGTTCTGGAACTTGGGCAATATAGTAAAGAAATTAATCTTGCTTCGCTAGTCTCGCGATTCTCCAATGTTCTGGAACTTCGGCAATGTAGTAAAGAAATTGATCTTTCCTCGCTAGTCTCGCGATTTTCCAATGTTCTGGAACTTCACTAATGGAGTAAAGAAATTAATCTTCGCTCGCTACACAGAAAAAAAATATCATTGAATCAAGTAAAATTGCTTGCGGGCTGCCAATGAAGTGAAAACCTTGTTTCAATTCTACTCTAAATTCGTACAATTTCATACCGGATTGAAACGATAACATGTCACCTTGACAGTCTTGCCGTCGTTGTTTCAATATCATATGGAATTGTAAGAATTGAAACAACATTTTTTTTCTTCGGCAGCCCGCAAGCGAATTTTTTTTTCAGTGTAGTCTCGCGATTCACTAATGTTCTGGAACTTCGGCAATGGAGTAAAGAAATTAATCATTCCTCGCTAGTCTCGCGAATGTCAATGGAACCGAAACCGGTAAAAAAAACATCGAATGAATGATTCGATGGAAAATTCAATGTACTTCTGTCCGTCCTTCCATTGACGATTGCCTAAAAGAAAAAAATATGCAAACAAAAGCGATAGATGCAGAGGCAGAAGTGATAGTCGATTCGAACCGGTCTTCTCGATCGGCGATCTCGACTAGACGTGACGCGACCGCAATGAGCGTAATGACGCTCGATCGGCGCGGCCGAGGACGATTCCGCATCGCCGTACCGAGTTGCGCCGCACGAAGATATGTATCCTTCGCCGCGGATAGCCGGGGAATGCATCGTGCCGGTACTCTTCGGCAATGCCTCAGCTCCGTCTCCCGATGTATACTTGTTGTATATGCGGTGTGAGTTCCACGTCCCGCGAAGGCTTCAATCAACTCCGCCGTCGCCCCGGGCCGATCCGATATCAGACATTAGGTACCCCACGTCCGAACGCGCCGGGATTCTGATCCACCGACGCCCACCGGAGCGCGCACACCGGTACACCTTCCCCGCGTCCTTACGATCCCTAAGAACCTACCTGCCGTTCGATCTCGACTCATCTTCGCTTCCTAGAACGCCCTCACCTCTTTCCTTTTCTCTTCCTCCAATCCTACATACCGATACGTCATAGCTGCTTCGAGGGATGCTTGCGAGATCGAAGGTAATACATCTTCAAAGAGAAACGAACCATGCGGAGTCAGTAAAGTCGGGTCTGACGATGCGACGTCGTTTACGACTCCGCATTATGGTTTTATGAGGGGGGCCACATGTATACGCTTCTAACGCCTTGGGACAATTCGGCGCAGAGGAAGGTACCCAAACCGATGAAACTCCGGCCATCCGATCCACGCCGGGCCGCCAGTGTTCCCGGAAACTCGAGCTCCGGAATGGTCTTGGGTAGACAGGTTGCCGAAGAGACATCCACGCAACCCTGCATCAGCAATGTCTTAAACACTGAGCGCAGCGATTCTTCGAGGTCTAATCGACCATGAACGTGGGCGCGTTACCGGTTGTTTTTGCAGATTCGTAACGCTCCGCGTTTGCCGCCGGTGATGTTTCTCGAGAGTCGGAGTAATATCGGACACTCGTGAGATTTATGGGCACACTCGCGTGCTCGGTCATTTCGGCTCGGAGCCCGTTGGGCCCCGTTGCAACCGTGAATCGGATCGTGCACAGTTGGAGCCAATGTGGAGCATTGATCTATCATAGCGGGTAACGGCGGGTCAACTTTAACTGATAATCTGTATCGACTTACCGGCGAAGGGATATCCAGTGAAGTAAGGGGGCATGTTGAGAGTGCTGACTGCCATCGGAGTTGTAGCGTTGCCGGTTCTCTCAACAATCGCACACTCTCCGTCTCACTGTTCGACGACAGATCGGCAGCGATCACCGATGTGGTTGATGAAGTTTTACCGATATTACTAAACACTGTGCGCGACTCGAACGGTATTGTCAAGCACTTCGCGATAACACTTGATCTTGACGATGGAACCGGTCGATCGGATCGGTAACTCAGCTGGCGGCCGGTCGATGTCGGTCGATGTCGTACAGAGTCGGGGCCGAAGAGGAGCGACGAAAACTTGTGCCAATATCCGCGAACGAAAACGATCTGGTTTCTGCTGTGACGGCTGTCAAGCGTGGACCTGTTGTGCTCGGGGTCTCGACTCGAACTGGTGAGCCAACTCCAGAAGTGGGAACACACTGACGCTCCGGCTGCTGCTGTTCGTGTAATATCCGTGACCGGGGGCCAACGGCGCGTTTAAAGGCAAAGCCAGACTGTTCAGCGGCAGTCGAAAGATGAAGGTTGAAAGGAGAGAGCAGATCAAGACAGGCTCCGCCTTCTTCGACGTCGACCGCGAAGAAAATCGCTGCACGACCATCCTTCCAAGATACAAAGGCTGCATTGGCCGCTTTGTGCCTCGCGGACGGCAACTTGTTCCTGGAGAGGTGGCCTCTCCCAAGACTCCGCCTGCGCCCGATTGAATCAGCTCGACACGACTCTCCACCTACGCTCCGATCCCACATGCATACCTCTTCGAACAAACGACGCATTAAAGGTTACCTTCATGTTTTCGCACCTTGGAAATTCGCTCATTAACGTTTACCTGTTAATCGATTATTATTCTTCTGCAGGGTGTAGCCAACCTAGACTTTTGCGCCGTTGGTCGTCAACGGATTGGCTTTCATCACTGATAATTCTAAGAAAAACATTTAAAACTGATTTTTTTTACTGGTTTGTAGTTTTTTTGTTGTTGTCGTCATTTCGATGGCTTTTCGTAGCGTGAGGACGTCTTCCCGTATGGTATAGAGAAATATCCTTTTTTTGATTTCCAAGGGTACGGCATTAGATTTCGGACATTTAAGAAGAGGTTCCCCGTAGCGACCGACACAGAGTTCGTCTAACACGCGTGTAATCACTCGCCACGGCGTCGTCCTGTTTCCATGTGTTGGCCACATCAGCGGATTCCTAAACATCCAGCGGCTACGACGACGACGCTGACGACTCGTTTAAATGGGCATTGGCAATTCGGCACAATGGACGCGTACTAATGCATGACGTCGGGCGTGAACGGACCAAAAACTGCATCTCGCATTGTCTACAGTTGTGAATTATTACTTTTAATTTTTTCCGTCGATGCGTAACTACGGCAAAAACTTGGACAGAAACAAAGTTCGAATTCCTCTTCGTGCTGTCAGCGCTCTCGAAGATGCGGTGATTGGACGCCGATACTTAAATATTGTAAATATTTAATAGTTCGAGACTTTTTCTTTTACAAGAAATTTCGGATTTTTTTCAATGTCCTCCTATTTGCTTTTCTTCAAGGACATTAATCCTGATATCAACAATGCTTTGGATAATGATTCTATGAAAAATTTTCAAAAATGTTGACACTACGATGATTTCGTATCAGCTCCCTTGGCGGAAACATCATTGCACTGAGAACAAGAAATGATTGGATTAACTAAGGCGCTGTGACATACGTTCGAAGGTGTTCTTTAGTTGGTAGAACATAAATATTACACTGTTAAAAAAAATGGTAAATTTAATGTATCGATATAGGAAGCTTTTATGCATAAAACTGTATATTAAATTCACTGTACAAATATTATGTAACATTAAGTACTTTTAAAGTAGTTTTATAATACTTCGATTTCTATTAAAGAACTTTTATTAAAAATACCACTTTTTATCATTTTTTATTTACCGTACATTCATTTTATCCAACATTTGTATATTAAATTTAATATACTAGTTTATGCATAAAAGCTTCCAATACAGGTACATTCATTTCCAGACAGACATTTTTTACAGTGTAGTATGAACCAACAAATTTTGAATCGCTCGAAGCACATAATCGTTTAACAAAACAATGCTTTATTTGTACCAAAACAAATAAATGCTACATTTAAAAAAAATGTTAACGTACACTGCTATTGATGAATGACTGGTCAGTTTTCTTATAGCGGCCCTATTCAGACTATTCAGACGATCCAGACTGGAAGTTTTTGTGCAAAAACTGGTACATTAAATTTAATGTACAATCGCGATGAAAAATTAGTGTGCTCTTGCAGTGAAATGAAAGCAAATTATAGGAATTAAAGCACTTTTATAGTAAAATTAAAGTACATTATCAAAAGTAAGATATTTCTAAAGGTTTAATTATATGCCACATTAATTTGTCATCACAATCGTACATGAAACTTAATATACTAGTTTTATGCATGAAAACTTTCAGTACCGGCATATTCAATTTCATACCATTTTTTTTTTTTTACAGCGTATGTCACCGTCACCGCAACTTTTGGTTAAGCCAACCATTTCTTTTTCCAGCGCGCGATAGGAGTCCTTTGCCTCGAGAGCCTTTCACCATCTTCCAAAGTCGAATAGTCTCGCCGGATCCGAGATTGGCTGCCTATGGATAATGGGTGATTCCGCAGAGGAGAGCGTGCGAGCGTTTATGCCCCGTTGGCGGTAAATACATTGCGATAGCACGTGTCGTGATTGTAGTTTATGGGGACGCTGATTGCGGTAGCGTGGGACGGGTGCGGACCAACGTCGCCCCCGTCCCGGTTGCCGGTCCAAGCGTCTTATACAATATCTGGATGTCGTGGTCGTCGTCGTCGCCGTCGAGACTGCCAACGCGTTCAATCCTCTCGCGCACCATACTGCGATACAATTACGTATACGTATCCATTCCCATGTCAGTGTTTCATTTAGTAATCATTAAGATATGCATTATCCCATAATGACGAGGTGCCGGCCGGCGCATACCGTGACCGATCAGGCACTCCGAATCTCCGTTCCCGCTGCCGTTGCCTTTTCTTCGCTCGCTCGCTTCGAGAGCTACTACCACCACACTGGTAACATAAGGGAACGCGCATAAATTCAATGCAAAACGCCCCTGCGTATTCCCAACTGCATTCTGCGGCGGTCGAGACACGACACCCGATGAAGTCCCAATGATATCCGAAGTATATTCATCGTTGATTCATTAACGTTCTAAATTTAGTCTACTACCGACATCGATATTTCATTGAACCCGAGTAGTGTCGTATTGTTTCGTCGAGCTCGGATCTCCGTTCAATAAATTGCGACGATGTTCCTACGGAAGTAATACGATTTTCATCAAGCTTTGTAATTTCTTTGTTCACTTACCGATTTGACGAAAACAGACGGAAATTAAATGTACGGGAACTTGAAATTTGCGTACATTACTTATATTAATTGAACATTGATGTCCTTTTTGGTAAAATAATAATGCTAGATATTAAAATTACAAATCTTTTGCCGGAAATTTACAATTTTTATTAAAAATAAATAATTTACTGTAACATTACAACGCACATGTGCTTGAAATTTATGTAAACATTTTATGTGAAAAAAAAATCTTCCAATACCTTTCATTAATTTTGAAACAACATTTTTTCGCGGTGTAGAGTTAGAAGAGAATTTATTAGAATCAGAAAAGAAATTTGTCACTGACGCATTGCGGAAGAACAATAAAATAAATGATTAATTCATACATTATCTCGGTCTCGGTACACACCATGCGAGCAGCTAGTATAATAAATCATTTACTGTAACATTGCAACGCACATGTGTTTGAAATTTCAGAAACAGTTTATGTAAAAAAAAATCTTCCAATACCGTTCATTAATTTTGAAACAACAT
>JAPYZD010004852.1:0-10687 GCA_030522725.1 Ichneumoninae sp. B BG-2022a | reverse complement strand
GTCACGGATAGTCACGGATAGTCACGGATAGTCACGGATAGTCACGGATAGTCACGGATAGTCACGGATAGTCACGGATAGTCACGGATAGTCACGGATTGTCACGGATAGTCACGGATAGTCACGGACAGTCACGGATAGTCACGGATAGTGACGGATAGTCACGGATAGTCACGGATAGTCACGGGTAGTCACGGATAGTCACGGATAGTCACGGATAGTCACGGATAGTCACAGATAGTCACGGATAGTCACAGATAGTCACAGATAGTCACAGATGGTCACAGACACTCACAGATACGCGCAAATAGTCCTGGTACTCACAGATACTCATGGATACTCACACAGATACCTACTGCGAGTGCGCAGACCAACACAACAGCTGCTAATAATAATAATAAGCTTGGTTATATTAATAATCGATCAGAATACAACCCTGTCTGTTCGCGATAACGTCAGTTTTCATTTAAATTTGGTTATCCACCGTTTGATTGCGAGGCTGTCCCGGCAGCGAGATATCATAGACAGTAGATGAAGGGGGTGGGGGGGGTTGCGATTGAATCGGCAAGAGGGAAGATCGATAGTCGGAAATTTACACGAAGCGGGTGAGTTTTGGTGTAGATGCCAAACGGGACACGAGACAACCGGATACATAGACGGTGGCAATAGGAAGCGAGGAAACCGACAGTGCGGAATCCAATGCCCGGAGAGCCGACGTTGGGATTCCGGTGCGCAACCGGAGATGTCGCGGGTTCGAGTGTAGTCGCGCGCCGCCTTCCTATCGCCAAAACTGGGACGTAGAGTATGGAGCATTCGGGAGGGGGGAGGGGGGGCGCACCCCCGCACTATATAGAATGTCTATATCGCATCAAAATTCACACCTATACACCGGTAATGAATATCTATATGGGTGACGCACTGCTTCGGACGGTTCGCCGCACCGAATACTCTCGCTCGGAATTATTGTAAATTTACGAGAGCAGGGGAGGGGGGGGAGGGTTGTCACTTCCGTTCGTACAACGTTCCGCGAAGCGCGACCATCGCTGGCGGGTAAACTCGAGAGAGCAACTCGGTGATACGCGCTCGCATCCATCCTCATTTGCACCAGCGCGGCGGAGAAGCAATGCAGTTCTATCGCTCTCTCCCTCCCCCTAACCGACCCCCCCATCCCTTCCCCCCCCCCCTCACTCGCCAAACCGACCAACCACCTCTTTCTCTCGCCACGCAGCCCCAGTGATCCAGCGGTCCTGATGACCAAGAGAATGGATTTGCGCTCGAGAGAGCGTACGAAAACCGATCAAAACCAATAAATTGTCCGCGAATCACCGGACCGCGCTACGGTTTACTAATCCGTAAAAACGTTGACGCTCTCGAGAGCACGCGCCCGTACACAGCCGCGGGGTTTTAGGCCGTACTTCACTCTGTATACACAACGAAGAGCCCAACGCACTCGTGCCACTGCGCCCGAGTGAACAATTTTCCATGAATTCGGGCCAAAAACAGAGAACCCCTCGACGGACCGTGGATAGCTCTCGCTTTTCGAAAATCTCTCGATCCCTCCGGACAAACGCCCACCTTCTACATCGCGCGCGCGCGTGTAAACACTGGGTATCCACACGGTAAAATATAACGTTCGTGTATAACCAATATACTACGGTTTACAGTTATCTTTGTATAATTTTTTTTTTACGCATCCGATGTAGCGTAGTTTACGTTCGTGGGCCTGTTTTTTGGCGGCAGTGAAACGCATCGAGTGCGCGAGCTTCGCGGAATTCGCATTCCGGCTGGAATATCTTTCCGTTTCGAAAAATTTGAAAAACATGTTTTTTTTTCTTTTTTTTTTGACGTTGAAAACACTGGAGAATGTCGAGGGACATTGTTGGCGGTTTATTCGGGCTGCGACCATCTGTGACATTCGGGGCTGTTGGACGAGCCTGAAGGAATCCATCCGTGCACTGAGGGAAAAAAGGGTCGGTTCAACCAAAAGTCGCGATGACATACCTTCGAAGCTGTTGTTGGTTTGGTACATATTTGTACTTTACTTCAGTCGGTGCGAGAATGCCAGTTTTAGACTTTGTGAAGTAACATTTAGTAAGCCATGCGTGCGACAAACTTTTTCTGAACTCATGTCATTTCTGCACTCGCCTTTGGCTCAGGTTGAAAACTCACACTCGTCGGAAAAAATTTTACCGCACTAGTATCGTAATAGTACATTTCGATACGAGTGTGAGTCTGCAGCACGAGCCGAAGTCGAGTGTTGCAATCACACGAGTTCAGAAAACGTTTTTCACACGAGTATCGAACAAAATTTTATTTCACAAGGTGCGAAAATGGGGGTTTTCGCACTGTTTTGCGCAAAACCCTCAACTTTACTTCACAACTTGTGAAGTAAAACAGCAGCACTGATTACATTGCGAATTACGATTGAGACACTAGTGCGAAAAAGCGGTCTTTCGACGAAGGTTGTGAAGTTGGCCGCACGAGCCGGAAGTCAATACCTGTGGTACGAGCTGAAGGCGAGTGTTGCCTTTTTCCCAACCGCCGTCGGTAGACCGCTTCTTCGTACGAGTATCGCATAAGGTAAAGGACCCAATTTGTGACAGGGGTAGGGTAGAACGGGGCAAAATGGGGCAACGGAGCAAAACGGGGTTTTTGGGCAAATTGTCATTTTCCAATAATTTTTGGATGCCCGAATTCGTCCTATCGGATACATCAGGCTTTCCTGCCCAGTTTTGCCACCTTGTCCGATCGAAAAATGATTGGAAAATTTAGTTTTGACCAAAAACCCCGTTTTGCCCCGTTGCCCCATTTTGCCCCGCTCTCCCCTATCTATATAGACGTTCCTCCCGGAAACTATTCGATATAGCAAGAAATACAATCCTTTTTCTCAGTACATCCACAAATTTCTGAGCCGTTTATTCCCTCGATCGGGCTTCCCGTTGGATCCAACGGTCGGAGGTCAGGGAGCTAATTTGGACGTTGAGCAGAGAGCGGGTGTTCGACCGCATCTCGACCTCTTCCACTCGAGCGGGTCGCGTCGAGGTTCCGCCGCTGGCGTCGTGCATTAGTCCTGAAACCGAGCAGACGCGACTGCCTCGAGCCCCGAGGATATTCCGGCAACTTTTCATCTGCTGATCCGCGAATCGCGTTTACTTAAGCCTCTGCGCAAGCAGCTCGGCTAGTCGCAAGGGGCGCGCGCTGGCTGGCTCGCGACTCTAATAGGAGCCGCGCCCGGAGCTCCCGCACCGGCTCTTACGCCTTCCGCGGCGCATCTTCCCCGGATGTGAGACTACGCTTTGCGCCTGGAAACCCGCACTCTAATCCCATCCGCGGAAGAGGCGAGAGGAGAGCAGAAGGAGTCAAAGACCCGGCCGGGAAGTTGGCGGATGGGAAGAGAATGAGCGATGCGCACACCGGCAGGAGCGCATCCGGAATATCCTGACGAAAGATACCGATCCCTCCTGCGCCTCTTCGAAATTAATCCTCGCGGAACACCCGCCACAGTCCCGGGGGGGCCCGAAGTTAAGAGGGAGGGAAGAGCGCGGTGAAACGCGGCGGTGAGGCAAAACGGGCCGGAAAACCGGAATGTATCGATGGGGCAATATGGCGCAAGCTGAAATTATTAGAAAAGTGCGCTCTTTAGAGTTCGACACCCAGAAACAAGTTTCATTTTCAAGTTTCAAACGCTCGTCGACAGCACAAGACTGTATTTATTCACTACGGGGAACCGCTACATTGTAATAGGGAGGCAACTGGTCGGTTTTTTAAAAATGAAACTTTGTTTACTTCAAGTGTGTACCCGATCGAATTGTGGTTGTGAAATGAGTCCTGGAAGAAACAAGTTCGAAAGTGGTTATGTTAAACCCAAAAAAGAAAGAAAAAAGAACAAGAAAAAGGGATCAAATCCACAGAAAAAACTTCCCAAAAAAGGGGGCTGACCCCCCCCCCTCCCCCGCCAAACGAAAATAAAAAGTGGTTACGAGTATAATAAGTATGCGAGACGAACGGATCTGTATGCTTATTTAATAATAAAACATAGCTCGCTGACGATTCGTTCATAGTAAAAATTACGTCAGCAAAAAAATCCGTTCTGCGTCATTTATACACAATTGTAATGAAAAATTACGGTTCGGTGCATTAAAAACATTGCAAATACTTTATTTTTAACAATTTTCTTTAATTTTACTATGAAAGTCCTTTAACGTTCATACTTTAATGTACTTTAGTTTCAATGAAAAAGTATTTTCATGTTTCACCATAATTGCACATTAAATTTAATGTACCAGTTTTTGCCTAAAACACTTCCACCCCGGTGCAGTAAATTTACCATTTTTTACAGTGCATGTCACATCCTTCCCATACTCTCAACAGTAGCTGGTCTGTCACGAAATAAATAATCAAAATTAATCGGCATAAATTTTCTTCGATTGGAATAAACTTTTTCCTAACTGCGCCCCACTTCGCTGTATTTCTTTCCGGGACCTCTAAACCGACCCCACAGCTTCGATCGTGTAGTCGAGCACGATAATTGAGTCATACCGATCCGGATGCAACGGGGCGATTCGCGCTTGGCTGTCCCGTCTTGCCCCGGTCTTCGCTATGCAGGTAATTCCACAGGTCGACTTGCGCGGGAAAGTGGCTGGATATTCGGATCGGAGCCGGCGGAGAACGGGGAACGGGAGAGAGGAAGAGAACACTGGGGCCATATATCGGGAAGGATTTGCACAAGAACCCGGTTCTCCCCCTGCACGTCGGAGAAGCTTTCCCTCCCAATTTCCTCCTGCGCGGCACACAGTCTCGCTCTTCGTGACTCCGGCCTCGCGTCCCACCTCGTAGGGGAGAGCGGGGCAAAACGGGGTTTTTGGGCAAAACGTCATTTTCCAATCATTTTTGGATCGGACAAGGAGGCAAAACTGGGCAGAAAAGCCTGATGTATCCGATAGGAAGAATTCGGGCATCCAAAAATTATTGGAAAATGACGTTTTGCCCAAAAACCCCGTTTTGCTCCGACGCCCCATTTTGCCCCGCTCTACGCTACTCCTCCTGCGCCTTCGCTGGGAAACGCCGGAATGAAACTCCCGACGGTCTATGCACTCGCAGTCTCGAGGTTGGCTCTCCGGTGTCGCCCAAAACGGACCCAAAACGGAGTTTTTGGGCAAAACTAAATTTTCCAATAATTTTTGCATCGGAAAAGGTGGCAAAACTGGTCAGAAAAGCCTGATGTATCCGAAAGGGCGAATTCGGGCATCCAAAAATTATTGGAAAATTACGTTTTGCCCAAAAACCCCGTTTTGCGCCGTTGCCCCATTTTGCCCCGCACTACCCTACTCCACCTGCGCCTTCGCTGGGAAACACTGGAATGAAACTCCCGACGGTCTATGCACTCGCCGTCTCGAGGTTGGCTCTCCGATGTCGCGACGAAAAGAGGCATGAGATCAAAATCCCGAAACCTCAGCGTGTACCGAGCCGGTCCGCGTCTATCACTCGCACATGCAAAACCGCACCGGAGGATTCCTCTCTGTACACCGCTCTCCCACTCCCGCTGGTCTCCGTGTCGGTATAACTCGCGTTTCGCCTCGCAACGCCCGACGTCGACAATTCCATTGGTAAAAGCCGCATGATATATTCCGTACGCGTACCGAATGCTACACGTACGCGTATTATCATTCCGCTGTACGCCTCTCGCCCGACGGAGCGACGTACTACACGAGTATATCTAATGTCTAATATCAAAACGTTACGTGAGGGAGGAGGTCCCAGGAGAAACCGCAACGTGAGCACGAGACCGTGATAATATATCTGGGTTTTAGTATGTTTTTGGGTTTCGTTTTTTTTTCTTTTTTTTTTTAGTTTGGTTCTTTGCGAAATTTGTCACTCCAGCGAGGATAAATACACACGAAAGTGGGAATCTGGAAGGGTTGGTAAGGAAATGAGAAAGATTATTTTGTTGGCAACATTTCGTTAGGCCAATATCGTGGAATATACCTCGTTTTGGCTTTTTTGTTTTACTTTTTAAACTAAATTTGGCACTCTGAGAATTCGGCATGAAAAATGTCTGCTAGGGTTGATAGCCCAAAAAAACGAGTCTCGCTACCAAAAAAGTTTTTTTTTCATAGCTGCACCCAGAAAAAAAATTTATTTGACGTCCACCGTTTATTTGGTTTAAGTAAAATATTGATGTAATTAAGATGAATATTTATTTAAATCAAGTCAATAGTTACTTAAATGAAATAAATATTTATACAAATCAAATAAATATTTTACTTGAACCAAACGGTGGCCGTAAAATTTTTTTTTTTCTGGGTGCACAGTTACGCCAATGCAGCAACCTGCAACTCACCCAGCGTTCAATACGGTCCAAATTATGCAGCTTCAAATGTCGCGTCCATCAGCCGCGGAGTAGATAAGAGATTCGCAGTCTCCGTGGACAAAAAAGAACGAATCGCCCTTTCCGCTCCGAATGTGTGCCGTACGGAGTTCGCAGTTAGAGCGTCCGCCCTATTTTCCCTTTCTCGTTCGCTATCTTCCCACCCGAGCATCCAGCACGAGGGCCGGGGAGGGAAGGGAGCCTATGGGTAAAACTAGTTATACCCCGTCACGTACGTAGTTTTCACGGAAGCTGTTACGCTCGCTGGCAGAGGTGGAGGAGCAACTGGAAGTGCCCGACGTACAACAGATACGCGCCCTCATTACTCACGTAAAATACAACGGGGATGCGGGACGCAGGATGAGAGAAACTGCTGGTGCTGCTCAGTTCTGGCTGCACAGAAGGTACGGCGAGAGCTCCCGTACAGTGAGCCAGGGCGGGTACTTCCTCCCTTTTTATCGTCCCTCTTTCCTTCCATCTCACCCTTCCGCCGGGCCCGAGTGTATGTTACACTGTTTAGAGGCACAGAGCCGGAACGTTATGCCGGGAGGGACGAGGAGCACGCGCCGTATACGCCGGAGCGTTCGTGCGACCAACGTGTGACACGTACGCTGCATTAAATCGGGCGGATCCCCATACGTAATAACAACCCACGAGAGTCGCCCGGCAGTGCGCGAGGTACCGGCTGAAACGCGCACCTCCGCACCGAGTGCAAGCACTCCGGAATTGACGACACAAAAGACCGAGAGGGAATATAATATGCCCCATGACTGGCGGAAGCGAAAAGTGCAACGGATATGCAAATAATATCCCGCTGTCGAGAATAGAGCGCAAGGGCGAACTGCTGATGTAGCGGAGCCGGGGCAGGACGGACTTGCATGTGGGACGATGCTTTTTTGTTTTTGAAGAATTGGATGAAAGTTTGCTGTTTTTCGGATAGGCTGTTTCGTTTTGCCCCGATGTTCCATATGTGTATGGATGATTCGGCGTTAACTCGGGCTTTGTAAGGCACTGCGCTTGAAGTGTATGTAGACGGGGGCGGAATGGGAGCAACGCGTCGCTACAGTAACGCCTAGGAACGGGGTGAAGCGGTGACTTGTGAGGGATGTTTATAGGGTTGTCTGCGAACAACTTTTAATAAATTCTTATAGCTGCCCCTCCAATTTTACGTCAAAAAATTGTATGTATGTATAGAGAAAAAGAGAGCAACGTTTGTTACGCTGAGAGAAGGTTGTAATAAATACTACCGGTCGTCTAAGAAAAATTACCATAGCTCATGGGCAACTAGGTAACAGGCAGGTAGGCAACTAGGACACCACATATGGCAGAAAGTGCCATATTTTCCAAGAAATTGTACCATAATATGTACGAAAAATTCTTGTAATTCGGTAATTCCTATCGTAAGTGGCGCCGTAGTTCTACACTATGTATGGCAGTATATCAAGTGGACGCAGAAAAAGCGGACACGATGACTGTACACCGTGAAGTTGAGCACTGAAACATAGGACCACGAATAGACTACACCAAGCCAACTCTGCACCGAAGAGAGTGCAGAGTTGGCACTCTGCACTCTCTGTGCACACAAATGATACTTCAGTGGTGCTATTCGCGAGTGATATCCCTATGATTGATTACGTCAACAATATATAGGCATTACCACCCTTGAGTAGAATTTATACCTAGTGTCATGATAATGATTGTGCTCGAATTACGCGCTCTTGGTATTGCGTTGCGACCAAGCACCTCTTATATTGTCACAATAAGACATGAGCATTTGACTCGGTGACCTGAAGAACTCTGAACTTGTGTTGAGTTGTCGAGTGTTCAGATGTTGGGGTGTTCAGTTGGTAGTGTGTAGATTTGACTTGGTGTACAACCTATTCGTTGTCATGTGTTTGCCCGTCCACCTAAAGTGTCATCATAATCATTACGCTCGAATTACGCGCTCTTGGTATTGCGTTGCGACCAAACGCCTCTTATATCGTCACAATAAGACATGAGCATTTGACTCGGTAACCTGAAGTACTCCGAACTTGTGTTGAGTTGTCGAGTGTTTAGTTGTCGGGGTGTTCAGTTGGTAGTGTGTAGACTCCGTCGGTGTAGATTTGACGTGGTGTACTACAACCTGTTCGTGGTCATATGTTTGCCTGCCCACAATCACGGTATTCAGCCTCTGTGTTGAATTCTCTACCTGTCGACTATAAGCAACTATAAGCAACTATAAGTAGCTGTAACGAACTACAACAAGTAGTTGTAACATAGAGGACAATGGGTCAGAGTGAACACGCGACTAGAGTGTACGAGAGGCTAAACGTTTACTTTTACAAAAATTGTATTGTCTTTCATAACGAGTTCACTTCGCCCCGCGCGTTCAACTTGCCCCACTTAGTCCTACATACATGCCAAGGGGCGAAAGGTGTAGCGGCGGGAGTTCCGGGCCGGAGAACAAACCTGCATTGGCGTGTGTAGGTCGTGACGCATAAGGAGTGGAGAAACAGATGAGAAGAGTTCTAGAGAAGCGCTAAACTTTCTTGCCTCCCCCTCACTGAAACGACGAGAATGGGAAAGGAGTTATCTGCACGCGTCGAGTGTACTTTGTTATGTGTCTTTGAAATATAATGTACAAACGAATTTCTTGCACTTTGTACCAATTTCCGTCGCATCGCGTACCCGGCTCGAGTCTCAAACTTTGCGAAATCCGAGTATAGGCGAAATTCGAGACACCCGGCGTACTCGTGGACGCGCATTGCTCTTCCTGCGAAAGAGCAACGAAATTTTTGAATTAAAAAGCGTATGAAGGAGCGGCTTTGAATCTTGGATTCGGAAAGTCAGACGCGATCGAACTTCACCCACGGGGTTCCTGTTCAGTCTGAGAGGGGACTCGGGAGATGTGCGTCACTCGCGGCGCGCATGCGCAGCACCGGCAACATGCCATCGGTCATTCCTAGTGGCCAAGAAAGATGATGATTTACTTGGAACTAGTTCCGGTCCAGTAAAATGATGAAGACTTGAACTGTATTGTATTATTTGTATCGTTTACCCCTACGAACAAGTTACTGTTTTCACGCGTTCAGAGGGTAATTAATAATAATGATAAAAATATGAAATGACAACGAAATATATGAATCATTCATCTACTGCCCCAGTAATTGACAATCTTGATCAGAGTTTATGCAAAGCTCAAACACAAGGTCTTTGAATGATGCAAAGGACATAGAACGCGCAATATTAATGAAGTTATTGACAATCTTTATCAGCGTTCACGCATAGCTCAAACGCCAGGTCTTTGAGTGACGCAAAGGGCGCAGCACGCGCAAAATTAATAGGTACCGTGTTCTATTGATCCGGTCTCTAACGAGAACTCCCCTGATTTTCGTAATTCAAACGGTGCATAACCCCAGTCGAAAATCCAGTAGGAAGATAGCGCCTCTGTGCTCACAGAAGCATGCCTGTGTGCGCTGCCACGGCAATAACACCGCTAGTAATGCATACAGATCCAGGTGCCTGCAACTATCCACGAGCTGCAGCGTCACGTAAAGTATGCATACAACGTCTACATACATAGGTCCGCCACGCCATAGCTTTCGGTGGAAAGCGTAGATGGGGCCGCAGTGGAACCGCGTGTTCCCGGAGTGTGTCGCGAGACACGCGGCATTATGCACATCGCGCATGTAAATTCCCTTTGTCTGCGCGGAACTGCTCGGTGCGAGATGAAACGAGATGGCTCGGTTGGGTTCGAGAATGAGTCAAGCATGAGAGACGCGGTCGGGAGAAGGTGAGTCGAAACTGTGTCCTGACGTTCCTGCGGCATTTTCGTGCGCCTTGTTCTCTGCGTCCGTAACGCACAATGCGGGTTAAAGGTTTCGGTCCACGGTGGCGCGATGGACGCGAAACGCGACGTTGCGCATTCTCGCTGTGCGGTAGAGCGGGGCAAAATGGGGCATGGGGCAAAACGTCATTTTCGAATAATCTTTGGATGCCCGAATTCGCCCCATCGATGCATCAGGCTTTTCTGACCATTTTGCCACCTTGTCCGATCCAAAAATGATTGGGATTTTTTTTTTTTAATTTGTTAATATTTAACGTCGCATCAACTGCTATGGTTATTAGCGACGGGACCTACTATTTTTCCTTTAGTGGGAACCGTACCACTTTGGGGGTAACCCAATGTGAGCGAACGTTAAGGGATCATCGCAGTGTGAAATTTTCAAAAAATCGTTTTTTTTTTATTATCGGATAGTATACACGGTTACAAACATGCTGTTAAATTTTTGAATCGAAATTCGAATTATTTTCGTCACTACAGCATTTCTTAGAGAA
>JAPYZD010004851.1:0-10688 GCA_030522725.1 Ichneumoninae sp. B BG-2022a | reverse complement strand
ACGAAGATCTTAATTTTTGCGGAAAACTTAAACGGAAGGCACGGCTTCCGAAACATCAGAAATTTGGAAACGCCAAAAATTTATCGTGAATGGTGAGAGTGAAAATACAGAAAGTCGGGAAGAGTGGTAACAACCGAAAACAAATATCGAGAACGCGGCAGAGCGAGCGTACGCGCGGTGCGCGGTACGCGTACTAGAGAGAGAACGCAATAGACAGGGTAAAAGTGGAGAATATGGCCCGGTCCATACATCATTGATATACGTGTTAATCGAGGTGGGCCATATTCACCATTTTTACCCTAGCTATATCGAAAACGCGATAGCTTGCTTCCGTATCAGAATGCGGCGAGACCCTTCGCGATATGTCTCGGACTTGGCCATGACTAATCGAAACGGTACCACTGAGGAAATTTAACAATAATCGATAACAGAATCGGTACCTAAGCTTCTCGTCGACGCACGGATCTACTGCGGCCCGTCGATAGCTTACGTAACGAGACCATATCATAGGACGATAGCAGAATGGGATCTAGGGTGTCAGCTCTGCCAGCGATGGTAGCCAGACAAGAACGGGCCTCTAAACGACAAATAACGAAAAATATACTTTCTCCAGGTCTCATAGATGTTACAAATTCGTTAACGCAAGGTGGATGAATCCGGTTTCATCCGAAATGCTGGAAATCACGAACAGAACAATAACGATTATTATCCTCGAAATCACGAACAGAACAATAACGATTATTATCCTCGAAATCACGAACAAAACAATAACGGTAACTCATACACGAGAGCGATACTTCCCAGGGGTCGTTATTTGCCCTTCAGATTGTCTGTCCACCGCAGTGACTATCCCTAGAAAGTACTCTTCAGGCATATCGAGTCGACACATACACCTAAATTCGAAAAACCTAACGACAACAGCGATCAGGCAATCCGTGACGGCTGTGTGATCGCAAGCACAGCCGGCACGGCCTTCCATACTTATACTTAAACGTACACGTAAACGTGAATTCAAACTTAGCCACCATTCTTCCCGGAATTCCCAAAAACCCGAGTGTTGAATATTTCATTCGAACCTCTGTACTAATTCCAGCAACTGACCGTAAGGGGTTTGCTCGAAAATCCGGGTGGCTGGGTGTATCGGCCCTAACCCACGTTAAATTCGTTACACTAACCGCGATTGGAATCCTATTCATTTCTTTATTTCCATAACGTAGCGAAATCCCGCTCAGAAGACCGCACGATTCACGAGAGTTGAAGCGGGGTCGTTGCGGGCAACGATGTGACGGAGTTGACCCCAAAAAATACTGTCACAGCGTTCGTTGAAGATACTACTTGAACACATAATACACATACACACGATGTTTACACATAACCATGAGAGTACTATTTGGACTCACACGTTTTTTTTTTTGTTATTCACTAACGTTGGCGGATCCCACCGCTGCCACCATTTGTTGTCTTCGTTCTCGATGGTCGACGCGGTTGCGTCGTGGCAGAACGAAGTAGTAGTCGGGTTCGTTGGCCAAATGAATCTTAGTTCCGTTAGTGATAAGTATTTATTTGTTTAAACAATCTAAATTTGGTTAGGTTTTTCGTTACAATCGCGAGACTGGTCTCGCCTCTATACTCTATATCTAGTTTCCAAAAACTTCCGTGAGCCTAAACCCCGAGACCGACCGTCTCCGAAGATTTTTCAGAAGAGACTGTCCGTTCTTTATCGCTTAGCAATCGCGATGAGTGGTTGCTTCTGTCTTGTTCAGACCTGAGTCGACATTATTGCACGTGGAGCGCAATTTCCAATAAAAGATGCTTCGCGCACGAGCTGACACTCGATACTCCATAATTCGACTCAGCTTGAGCTATCTTTTACTATTTATTTCTTTCTCACGTTTATTTATTTCGCGTGCAGCTGCACAGAACAATGCTGGGCATAACAGTTTGAGCCTCGTCCATGTCTCTTAGCATATCGGCCTCCACCTCGTGTGAAGGAGGAGACGCGCTAAGTGGGCGCATGCCGCTCGCGGAAAAACTACGGATAGTGTGGCGGTAGAGAATATAGCCCAGACGGGGGACTCGGGTATTTTGACTATTAAAAAATTGTATAGACACTCGAGAGACAATTAAATGACATATAATAAAATCCAATCGTGACTCAACTCTACGTCTGAGGCTAGAGGTGCGGCGGGTGGCGCGACGGTAAATAACGAAACGTGAGTACGTCCAGTACTCACAACAATTAGTCATGTATAATAGATGCTGGATTGTCGAACGGCTTGATCATAAACAATAATCCGAGTTATCTAGGACGTCTGGAACCTGGCAGCGAGGCAATTTGATAGTTAATTATAACAATGGTGATAATTATATCAAAACAATAATACTTTATGTCGAGTTGTCTAAGACGTCTGAATAGGTATAATTATCTCTTATTATTATTATTCCAGTGGTCAAACTGTAACGAGCGCAGATTATCTAGGGAAAGATTAGTCGAGCGTTATAATGTCAATTATACCGGATATGGAAAACCTTAATCGTCGAATCAATGAATATCTAAACAATTTGGTTAAATTGACAATAAATCGAATAACAGCAAAAGGCGAAATAACTACAGACGTAAACAACTCAATGAAAGACCAATACCGACGAACGATGGACAATAAAAGCATTTCTATTCGTGACCGGTATTCAAACGAATGTTCATCAACAACGCAACGGGGTATAGTCTCACGGCAGTGTAGTGATTCAAGCGACAGTGACGATTACGATTGCCGCTTCAACGAATGCGATTCATTAGTAAGGGCTTCTCAGATACATCACTATAGGAAATTCCGAAACAATTTACCAATGTACCCCAGTGAACAAGAATTCTCTTTTGCCTTGGAAAAAAGATACAAATTCGTTACAATACTCTACGCCCGTGACAGAACGTGAAACCGAACAAAATACCGAACGTGAAACCGAAACATCGATTTTTCCCACCAACCATCAGAAATTGTCGCAGAATATGATTCTGACTAAAACGGATTGATATGTTACAATTGTCGCGAAATAGGACATATCTTACACCTTTGTATTGCTGAGCGGGAGGTTGTATGCTACATTTGTCAGTCCGAGGGTCATGTAAATAAAGATTGTCCTATGTTGTCGGAGAATGTAACAGCGTTGACTGAAACGACAGACGAAGGGATTAACGGAAGTACTCCTGCATTACGATCAGATATAACAACTGAATTGTCAAGCAATACAGAAATGTCAGACTACGACTATGACTTTACCGAGCCAGCTGTTTTAGATGAACCTTGTGAAGAAATTGCAAGTTTCTCTGTATCTGTAACAGATTAAGCACCCGACATTATTACTGACAATGCACCAGACAAATCCTGCCATCAAGTCACAAGTTTATCAAATTCGGCATTGAACCTAACAACTGATTCTATTACCAAAGGTGTATCCGAAATAATGTTAGATATTGAAAGCTCAAAAGACTATAATCAATTAGAGCCCCCGCAATTAGAGCCCCCGCACTATCGGTTGAAAGGTATATTCTCAATGAATATTACCCACGCATGATTAGATAATAGTGGTAAAAAATCGTATTTAAATCAAACGGTATATGAACAAGCAAATAACCCCCCAGTAACCGACTAATATTATACGAATCGGGGAGCGACTGGCTTGGACGAATAGCCAGGTTCAGACAATTAACACCTGGAGCATCTGGACCCCAACTCCTAAAATAAAAAAGTATAAAAACTATGTTTCTTAAACGAGTATATGAGTGTGACGCTTCTCAGTAGTTTTACTCCAATATGCCGGAAATAAATCTTTGCACTACATTATCTCGGAAATTATGCATCGGATCGAAATTCTGATAACATATTTACTATAAAAGGTCCACGCAAGCTTTCCAACGTGGATAGTTTCGATTAAAACTGTTCGGTGGATCCTGAGATATGATGAGCGTGACTCGTGAAAGGTCCAAATTAAGATAAAAATATGTCAGTTAACTTCACGTTTTCTCATGTGCTTTGCACTCGATTATCTCGGAAACGGAGCATCGGATCGAAATTTTAGCAACACTTTTAAAATACAATTCGGACCCTAGGGTTCCCGCGCGCCTCCCTTCGATTAAAACTGTTCGACGGATGTTGAGATATAACCAAATTTAGAAAATGCTTCTTCTGCGAGACATTGTCTAAATTTTTAGCTTCGTCATGGAGAAAACTCTGTGTTTGGGAGTTGTACTACATTCTATTATATTTATCAGAGAAGGTGCCGTTATGTTTCTCCCGGAAATGAGGGAGAGCATACCGGATAAATCTGGTTCGAGCCGAATCCTCGAAGGCGTCACGCTCGACACCTTCCGAGGATAGGCAGTTTAGGCACGGCTTCCCGACGTTGCGTACCAAGTCAAATAAAAGCTCAGCCGTGATAATCACATATTTTACGTCACATTATTTCTCATACAGTCCATTGTACCTTCACCAGCATTGTCGCAAGTCCACTAAAGTAAAATAGTCGTGGGTTCGTGCACAAGTTTTGATCCTTTGAGCCGGATATAATCAAATCAAATTACGGATCTATTTCTAATAAAATATTAGGTCGGCGAGTAAAACAAGAACTGCAGACTCGAAAATAATTACGTGAATGTGAGTGATACAGTGCTGAGGGATACAGCGGGGCATATGGTTAGTGCGAGCCTAATCAAGAATAGTTTCGGGCCTCGTTACATGGAACGGAGTCAACGCGGACCAATAGCCGGAAACTGCGCGATTAGCTTAATCCGCAAGTTATCTGTAGAGCAAGCAGCGTTACAGGCTGTATACAGTACGTACACTAGAGTCCGTGGCCGTGTATCTTCGGCATCTACGTTTTGTGAGGATATTCGTAAGGAACTCACATCGAACAGTAATAATTCGTGATTCGGGATTCAACGAGTGCGATGTACTAAGACGCTACCACGGGCTCAACGTTCCACAAGGGATCGACTTCGATCACAGACCACAGTCTCCACTGTCATGCCATCCCACTACCCGCGAGCAATAGCCATTACGCGATCTGTAATTCGAAGATCCGGTTATGACGCCTAACCCCAGCGCGTTTAGCGTACTGGTCGGAGATCTGATTCTTCTCTGCAGTTCGATAGCGAAGACTATCACCAACCTCAAAAAGAAAGGGAAGATTAATTTATCACGATCATTGTTGCACGGGAGACTCAAGACTGTCGGCGACTCCTGGGCGACCCGCCGCGCCCAGCACGCACAACTCGAGCTACTCGCTACAGAGGATAATCGAGTGAAGGAGGCCTACTTCACGCAAGACTGCTTCAGCGTCACCTAGGAAAATTACCTGGACGCGATTGATTTCATCAATGACTTGCTGTCACCGGAGTCAAACTCCACCCAATCAACAGCAGCGTTATCGTCTCGCCAGGATACGGGGGAAGCAGGAAGCTTATCAGTTGCGGGGCGGTCCCGAATTGAATCACCTTCCTTTTCCGGTAGCTATATAGATTGGGCGAACTTTCGAGATTGTTTCGAGTCGCTCGTAGCCAAGAATAAATCCTTATCAAACGTTGAGAAATTACAGTATTTGAAGGTCAGCCTTTCGGGCGAAGCTGCAAGCGTTCTTAAAAATGTTACCGTAACTGAGGCTAATTATGCGAGGACCTGGGAAGATCTCAAGGAACGCTACGAAAACACTCGTGCAATTATCAATGCGTATCTCCGCGTTTTATTCACTGTAGCTTCCGTCGGGCAGGACGTGTTGGCAAGGTTAAAACAGTTACGTGACACGCTGGTGAAGGTGACCACCGCTCTTGAGAATTTAAATCGGCCAGTGGGGCATTGGGGTGATTTGTTTGTTTTTTTGATGGTACAAAAGTTTGACTCACAGACCCTCAAGCAGTAGGAATCTAGTCTAGGCGAAACGACTGAATACCCGGAGTTCAAAAAATTAAAATCGTTCTTAGACATCAGAATAAAAACTCTCGAAGCGATCGCATACGCTCAATCTATGGGTGAGGCCAAACCAACCAACGAAAAGGTCAAAGCACACCACTCCAATGCCTTTAGTGAAAAGTCAAAAATTGAGCGCCCATTCTGCTAGCGTGATCATAGAATTTATTATTGTGATAAATTTAAGAGCGTGTTTGTAAGACAGCGCGAGACGTTTGCGCGAAAATCAAATCTCTGTCTGAATTGTTTGGCGCGAGGTCACACGGCTCGAGATTGTACTAGCAATTATTCTTGTCACAAATGTAAACAGAAACATCGTTACTACATGTCAGCGAAGCCACGACTGCACCATCCGTTGATGCAGCCAAAACACCGGGACACACAGGCGCGGCGCCTGCGTCTAGTTCGCATTCGCTTTCCACCGCGCTAGTGGATGATTCATCGATCCTCTTAGCAACGCTACCAGGCGCTATTAGATCAGGGCTCTCAAAGATCTTATGTGACCACCGCGGTGACACAACTGTTATGGTTGACTGATCAACGCGTTATGACTACGGTTTCTTGTCTAGGCGGGAATCATACCCGCCTAGTGGTGACAAAGGCACCACTTTCTCAATCGAACCTTGTCATCGAAGCGGGCCGCTGATCTCTGCCAAAGCTCTCGTAATAAAAAAAAAGTGTGAGCACCAAGGTACTCACGAGAATTGATGTGTAAACATGTGAGCTCGTATCAGTTCAGTTTGGGAAAATAATTTGCACGGAATTGTGGTTTCATACTAATTAAATGAGTTACAGTATGAAAAAATGGTTTTTTTCGTGTTTAATACATTAGTTGTATAATGTACCGTCGTTGTTGTCTAATGTTTCGTCCACGGGATTATGCACATCTACTGCTTCGAACCGCAATCCTTCGAAAATGGCATGCTCGTACTCGGGATCCTCAACTTCAATAAAAATATAGAACGAGAAATGGACATAAAACAAATTGCTACATTATGTTATGTAGTCATGAATACTTTTCGTAAAAAGCATTACCTCGGAGTATTCACTACAACTTAACGGCATAAACGCATTTTTTGTCTAATCAAATGCCTTCCTTAAATGTGTTAAAGTATAATCATTTTATTTACCGGAGCGCATGGTTGGCAGACTTTCGATAATTCATCCTGTGGGGGATTGTTCGAGATTACTTCCAGTCGCTTCCGTATGTGGCCTTTCGTTTTGTCCAGAAATTCCGCAGTAGCCAGATCGCCGGCATACAAGTCTTTCTAAACGAATGAAATCGACATAATAAAGGGTCATTGTTTGAGCGTTGCCTGATGAGATATATATTGTAACGATACAGGACCCGGCCCTGTCGCGTTACAAAATTGCCATAGTCGGCAAAGGCGCTCACGCACGAGATCCGCCGCGAGAAGCATCGAGACGGACGAGCGACGAGCAGCAAGCTCCGCCCACCCGAATCTCGACTGCGTATCCCCGCTCGAGATAAGGCAAGGTCGCCGTTGTGCGGCTCAAAAATTCAAAAACTTAAGGGATAATTGCCGTTGCACCTACGTCACATATCACGCGAGTGGTGACGTAGAAGACGGGACTCAGCGACGGTATATAAGCGCGCGCGGCCAAAACAACGGCATTCTATACTTATTCTTACTCCATCACCCACCTTCACTCCTTGCTATAGCAAACCCCGGACTTCTCCGGCATTTGTGAGACAAGGCTCCGTGAGACAGAGTCACCTACCTGGAATTTATTCACCGTCTTTTCTATTATAAACTCGAGAAAGCTCCACTCGCGGACTTAGAGAATCGGGAATAGTTTCGGGAATAGTTTCTTGGGAATTGCCCATTCCCTGCGATTAGTCTGGCGCCAGCATAAAAGAATATCGGGATAGCTCAACTCGTTATTTACCTGCTCACGCAATTCGACTCACATTTCTTGAGGTATCCCAGCTCACGCGTCGCTAAATTCTTCTACAAACTCCAGCGGAGAGAGATAAGAAAAATATTCAAATTTAAGTCGCGTTATTAAGCATAAACCAATTTGCAGACTTAAACATCGAGGTCCTAGCGTCGAGTACCGAACAACGCACAAAATAAAAGCAACGAAATCTTTCAAGCACGCCACGTGCAAAACACCAAACGCGCAGCTCGCTGGCCGACGTTTCACAGCCCGTGCACTTCAGCCGCCGATGTGAACGTCGACGAGGGAACGGTGTTCCAGCAAAATTATCAGCCTTGTTCCCGAGCATTTCAACCGCAAATAAGAACTAATAATTTTGTTGTAATAATAGCATCCTTGGGACAGGACAGCCCCGTTCCCCGAACACCGTACGAGGGGAACGAATTGTAGAAAATTAGCTTCATAAAAATCAGAACGAATTCTGTTTAGGAGAGGCGAGTCGACAAGATACTCGCGATAGGCGTAAAGGGCACCCGGGTGACTGCCGAGCACCATCCGTGTCTCGGGTACCGTGGCGGGTGTCATACAAATAATTCCGGCCATATAAAAATAGACAGGCAATATAACCAACCACACAGAGCAATAGATATTAGAATTCAGACCACACAGATTATAATTCAAAATTCCTTATCCACATCCTCTTCCGAGTACTAATGATGAAAATCGCCCAGCCTCCGGGCAGTGTTGTGGAATAGCTCTGAAGTTTCCTCCCAAACTCCTAAAATAATTTCTCCGTCACTTGCATTCCGACCGAGAAATAGGCAGTCTGAACTCGACTACAGAACAGAAAGGTTGGTCTCAGAGTTAGGCTCATATTCAAAGAAATCGACGACTGTATTAAGAATTATTGGCAACGAACAACTTAATCATCTTTCTTTGAATAAACTTGTTATTTAGTTTGTATAAACAAACTTGATTTTTACTTTAAATTTGGCAACGATCCCAAATACCTTGAAAATTAAATTTGTTGACCTCGCATACAACAAAATTGGTGGCAGCGGTGGGATCCGCCAAAAGTCCTGTACACAAACGTAACAAGAAATTAACGACGGCAAGTGCCGAAAAGACCAGTGCAAACATCAGAATCGATACACACAGAAAAAAAAAATTCACCAGCTCCGGTGAAACTAAGTCTCGACAACACAGACGTTGCAAGGAGATACCGACGCAAGTTCAACACGCAGACGTTGAATTGCGAGTAGCCGAGCCCGACACACAGATGTCGAGGCCACGAAGGAAGCAGACAACCGTCATCCCGAGGATCGACGAGGAGAGACCAACCCAGAAGTCCCGAGGACTACCGGAAGGATCAGCAGCATCCAGGAAGGACGACAGCAGCTCGTCAACGTATAATCCCGAACGAGAGGAAGACGAAAAATCCGCAATGTGGAAAATTCTACTCCTGTAAGTGGCAGTCACAATTTTAGTTTGCGAAAATCAAAGCCAGTTAGGAATATATGTCCGACGACGATCGAGGGAGATCTTTAAAATTACCGGGAACAAGAGTACTATCAAGGTCACTAGACTCATTCATGAACAATTGTCTAAATTTCGAAACCGTAGAGCCGGAAGAAAATATCCATCCGAAAAAACGCGCAAAATCCTCCCGGTTAGAGCTAGAGTCACCCGACACCTCGCGGGAAGCCGAACACAAGTATTACGATACTGTCGAGACCGAAAGGAATTATGAGATCAACTTAATAGATTTTTCTTTGCATGATAACACCGTGTTAGAACCTCCCGAAATGCCGGACGCCGTCGTACACATGACATTGAATCAGGCTAGGACGTTAATTCCGCGTTTCGAGGGGTCAAAACCCGAGGAGGTAGACGATGTAATAAACGCTTACGAATACGCTGATGAACAAGTAGCCGAGGCTGACAAACCCGACCTGTTGAAAGCCTTGTTAAAAACAAAAATCTTAGGAAAAGCCGCGAAGGACATAAAGTACAAGCAGATAAATAATTTCAAAAAATTCAGGGATGAAATGACCTCACTATACGGGTCGCAACGGACAGTCGCCACGTTACAGGTAGAATTTAATACTTTAGTTACAGGTAGAATTTAAAGTATTAGCGTTCGGACAGAGATTAGAGAAAATTATGATGGAACTAATAGACGCAAGTACTATAAACGAGGACACGGCCGTTAAGAAACAAACAATCGAGGGATACATCCGGTAAATGGGCCTCAATAACTTCGAGAGGGGGCTCAGGCGCGAGTATCAGCTGATCGTCAAGGCACGTGGTTTTGCGGACCTCTAGTAGGCCATGAAGGGGGCCATGGAGAAAGAAAAAACGGTACAGGGCAACGACTACATAAATAAACAAACGCATTGCGACAAAACCGCTCAGAAATGCCATAACTGCGGGAAACCAGGGCACTTTGCAAGGGAGTGCCGGGGGCCACCGGAACGGTCCAGCTTACCCGCTCCCGGGGCAATACGGTCCCTAAATACTGTCAACATAATTGGCAACTATTGTAAAAAGAAAGGGCACGTCTATAATGAGTGTCGAGGATGATTGCGCGACGAAGGAGCGGACAATCCAGGGCAGGGAAATAGTGGAAATAACGGAAATAATAATTCCCGTGGAAGAGGAAATTATCGAGGTCGAGGAAATTACCGTGGACGAGGAAACTACCAGGATCGAAAAAAGTGCCAGGGTCAAAATAATTGGCAAGGCCAAAATAATTGGCAAGGCCAAAATAATTGGCAAGGCCAAAATAATTGGCAAGGCCAAAATAATTGGCAAGGCCAAAATAAT
>JAPYZD010004850.1:0-10689 GCA_030522725.1 Ichneumoninae sp. B BG-2022a | reverse complement strand
GAGCGGACGTATGAACTGAAGGTAATACACCATAATTAGAGAAATCCGGTTAAAAGTTCGCGGTGACATATCGAAAAATCACGTCGGCGATCCCCACTTCTACGTACAATCGCAGATGGCGCCGCATACTTCACGCTGCAGCCAAGATTATGCCGAGTTTCCAATGCCTGAGGGAGCCTGGAACATGGCGGACACTCTGGTCGTGTTTTGATTTTGTCCAGAGAATATCCATTAACATCGCTTGTTTATCAATATATTTTTCGGTGATCCAGTTGTTTTCTGGAAGAAGATTTATTTCGGATTCAGCCTACCATATTATTTTCGAAGAATCGATACCCGGACAACGAGGATTTTCAAGATTCTTTCGGGCGGGTGGCCACCGAGGGCCGTCGGCCACGTGGAAGTTTGAGCGTTTTGGCATAGAACGAAGGGAGGTTTGGCAGCCCAAATAGTGTTTCTTTTCTTTTTTCTTATAGAATATTATTTTGTTTTGCTTATTTGTTTTAGTTAGATCGTAATCCATCAGTTTAAGGTATTTATATCATTCGTCTGTTTTTCTTTTTTTTAAAGTTTTTTGTCCTAACCTAGAAGAGACACTATGTCTCTGTCTAATGACTCTTCCGGTAACGGTACAGAGGTACCTAGAACTGGGGATGGTGCGAAAAAGTCGTTAAACAACCAATTTGAGGTTTCAACTCGTTGAGCGAACAACAAATAAATGCGATTATTGGCGGTTCTCAGCAGCCTCCTTCTTCGCCAGGTGCCGCATCTAGGAAAAGAAGGATGCTGCCGGCCGTTGGGGGTGGACCTAAATCTTCCCATCATCAAGATGATCTCCCGGTTCGTTCTCCTTCTTTCTCGGAGATGGCTGAGATAAGTGCAAGAAGACACAGGAGTTTTTTTAAAGACTTCCAGGAGAGAAAGCACCGATATAAATCGGATAGCCAGCCGCCTTTTGTGGTATTTATTTCGCAGAACGTGGACAGCAGCGTGTCTGGGACGGGTTCTTCTTCCTCTTCGGCGAGGGGCTCTATCGAGTATCTGCACCCCATGATTATTGGGAAAAAGCTTTGTTTGCGCAGCCCGGGTGTATCGGAGATCAGAACGAGGGGGCGTAACTTGGTAGAAGTAACTTTGAAGTCGTATCAGGAAGCAAACAAATTGGTTAACGATCAAGCATCGTCTCTTCCGGATTCATGGAGAGCCTATATTCCGGACTGCAGGATTTCGAGGGTCGGAGTGGCGAAGGACGTAGAGCCTTCTCTCTCTGATCTTGAGATCTTGGAGGGGTTGAAATGACTGGACGAACCTTTTAAAGTCTTAAAAACGAAAGGATCATGAGGACTCTTCGCTCTGAGGGAGGGGTAACCCGGAGAGTCCTAACTAGTACCGACAAGTTTTTTTTTTTGAAGGCAACGTTTTGCCAAAAAAGATCCCTATCTTTAAAACAAGAGTTTCGATTGAACCTTTCGAACGTAGAATCATACGTTGCTCTAAGTGTCAGAGGTTCGGGCATTTGGAGAATCAATGTAGGGGCGAAGTAAAATGTGAGAATTGTGCTGGGCGTCACAGGATGGATGAGTGTTCTAGTCCGAGGCCTCATTGCGCGAACTGTGGTTTCAACCATAAAGCTTCTGATCAGAACTGTGATACGCTTATTAAGCAAAAGATTTGAACAAGATTATGTCTTACGGCAACGTGGACAGGGAAAAGGCAAATGAGATTATCAAGGATAATAAGATTTCCAATTTGTACAGGGCGAATGCGTGCATTGAGAATTCTCAGTCTGGTGCCGGGGGTTCGGGTGTCGCTCAGCCTGCTGTGAACGAGTGGATGCTGTCTCCCCAGGAAGGTGGTGGATCCGATCGTCACTTCCCTGTACTCGAGAACCTCACGAGATCTCCTCCTTCATCCAGTAGCGGGAAAGAATCATCCAAGTTGGGTAAAGCCTACAAGACAAGAAGGAAAATCCCGAAAAAAGTCGTCCTTGTAGAGGAGCCAATTGGGCTTCCTCTCTCTAACACCAGTGGTACTCCATCTGTGTCCGTTAAGCCTGTTTTGTCCGTTTCGTCAGTCTCTACTCTGACTCCTACTCCCGGTTCCCCTCAGTCCCCTTCTGCCTCGGCCTCAGCGGGGGACCGTTTATTGGAGAAGACGATAGAGAAACTTTGGCATATGGTTGTCGAAGCCTTGAGCTTGCCAGAAGTTATAAAACTGCAAGATTCCATTTTTAGCGAGTCTGAATCGAACTCTGTTCAAAAGTCAGTAAATTCCACCAGTGGTCAACTTCCCTCTAACGCGTCTAGTTATATCTCGTCAGTTTCGGATGAGCAGAAAACTACACAGGTAGCTTCTACTGAAATGGACTGTCAATAAGATTCAAGGGGTTGTGATTCTTGCGCTTTATCCTCTCAATGTCTTGTATTCATTTTCATTATTGTTTTATTTTTTCTGCTCACCTGAGACATGGCTGCTCACGTTAAGTTTAGTTAGTTTAGCAAAGCTCAATGGAATTGTAGGGGACTTCTTGGTAAGGCTCATGAAATTCCATCCCTCATCAATAATAGAGATTTTATTTTGTTATCCGAGACCTGGCTTAAACCTTCGAAGATCTTTAAAATCCCTTTCTTTGATTTGGTTAGAAGGGATAGGGGAGAACATGAGTTGGGGGGCGGTGTAACAATAGGTATTAGGAAAAATATTAAGTACAAAATTCTATCTCTTTCGGATTCCCTTTGGAACATCACTGATTTTGAATTAGTTGCTGTTGAATTATTGTTGGAGGGTCCTAAAAATCTAATTGTTGTTAGTGTTTACAGAGCTCCGAACTTTATAACTGGTAGAAACTCTTGGGACGTTTTTTTAAAAGGGTTAACGGATTTAAGCAAAAATAAGCACCTCTTTGTAGGAGGGGACTTTAACGCGCAATCCCCTCTTTGGGGCTGCAATTCTTGGAATGCTTCAGGGAGAGCTCTAGCTGGTTCGCTTGGGGATTTTAACCTCGTTATCTTAAATGATGGGTCACCGACTTATATCGGCTCGAATAGGAGAACTAATGTCCTTGATTTATCCATTGTAGACTCTAATTTGGCTCTTTCGTGCTCTCATTCGGTATCTGATGATTTGTTGGGTAGTGATCATTTAGTGATTGATGTCGCTATTCGCGGTTTTTCGGTGAGGATGAATGGGCGAAGATCTAGTTTAAATATTTGTAAAGTGGACTGGGGTAAATTCAGTGATAGTATGAAGGAGTACTCGCCTAAGGGTTCAATCAGCGCTATTAATTGTATTTCAGAATTTTCTTCATTAACTCATTTTATTAAAGTTTCTTTACTTGATTCTGGTGCTAAAGTCCCGGAACATCCCTCTCAGGTTCATCGTAAATCTCGTTCAGGGAATTTATGGTGGAATAATGCTTGTTCTGAGGCCTTAGAAAATAGAAGGTCGGCTTTTAAGAAGTATAATTTGAATCGTTCTGTACAAAACCTTCAGTTGTGGGTTTTAGAGGACAAAAAGGCCAAGGCTGTTTTCAAACGGGAAAAAACCTTTCTTTCAGAAAGTTCGCGGGTAGCGTTAACCCGGAGATGCCACTAAAAGAAAGTTGGGACACAGTTAGGAAATTCAATGGTAATTTTCGGTCGCATATCTGTGTGGATAATAAGTATGATTTGGTTGCTCTTAATCAAGCGATTGATAAGTTAGCTCCTCCTCTCCCCTCCAACTTTATTCCCATTAATTTTCCAGCACGCAGCAATCGTGGTGTGGCTCAGGGAATTTGGATCCCAATCTCTGCATACGAACTTAAGAACATCATTGTTAAGTTAAAGCTTAAATCTGCAGCAGGAAGAAATCAGATCAACAACAGCGTTATTTCTAATCTCCCCCATAATATTATTTGTATTTTAGTCTCTTTTTTTAATAAATTTATGTATTGTAGCGCGATATCCTTCGAGCGAAAGATCGCCTACCTAATTCCCGAATCTTCTTCTCCTTTTATTCTCCCCGAAGGGATGGGTGCCAGGTGCACCAAACAAATGCACCGAGGAGAGATCCGGCCAGTCCCGGCTGAACTGCGGCCGTCTCGAGGATAGAGTGGCAAGGTCAGCGATTGAGACTCGGAATTCAACGGCGAAATAAATTAATAACACCCGCACAACATAAATACGGGAACCAAAGACTCGACTTTATTAAATTAAACTCATTAATGATTTTCAACACAGCTCGACTGAGGGATAAAACCGGAGAGCCCGGAGGAAAACCCTCGTCCCGTAAATAATCAATCCAAAAATGCAACGCCGTGACAATGTAGAAAATACAACAAAGAAATACTCCCGGCGCACGGGACTCGCTTCACTCGACAAGCACACACTCTCACACATACATTACGACGGTCGCGCTCTCCCGGATCCTCTTATTCGCTCACGCGAAATCTAACAACTAAAAACCCCATTCACACATAACGCGGGCCAAACTCCCACGCTCACGCTCACCCCGTCCGATTCAACGCGACGATTTTAACAAACATTCACCGGGCCAATTAATACGGCATCACGTCACGCACACACCCTTAATTCCGCGGTCAAGGATTCCGCAAGCGACGACTCGACACACTTCCCCGTGAAAGAAAAACCAAGGCGACACCCTCCCTAAAATTAAAGAATTTACTCAACTAATTTGACTGAGGCTTTTTCCCAATTACACACCTCGACGGCTTCGAGGAAGACTGTGTCCGGTTTCCCGAACCGACCACGCGGCACGCAAAATCAAAATAATCCCGTCCGCGACGTCACACACACAATCCTGCCGAAACACGGCGGTTACGATTTCTCCGGCACAGCCGAACAAAGCACGCCGTCGGTACAAAAATTAACTTTTCCCTCGCTCGGGATTACAAACGCAGCACAATATAAAACTCGCCGATTTACGCAATTATAAAGTCCCTTGGACGAAGACCTCACCGTCTCGAGTTAGAGCCACGTGCCGGGAAAACGGTCCAGATTTTATCGCCGTCGGAAATCTCGTTCCTTCCTTCTTCGTTTCCTCAAGGACTCCCGGTATAACGTCAGTTGAGATTCGATCCGTTCGCTCGGGCTCACAACGGAGAAGTGCCTCGAGCAACGATCCGTGATCGCTCTCGTTACCGCCCCGCCTACCCCCCTGCCTAATCGCTACGCCAATTCGGACGCTTCCGACCGGTACTCGGCCCTTTCCGACACCTTCGCGACGCTTAGCCTATCGACCCGCTGATCGATTCTCCGCGCGACGGCAAGTCTCCTCGCGCGCCGGTAATGCAGAGCCCTGCAGAGGTACTCAATTCCCCCTCCGTTGAGACTCCCGGCAAATCTTCTCTTCGTGACAGCCCGAGACTCCGGACAGCTGTACGGGTCAATATCCATGTTTTCTCGGCTGCTGCGATGCTTGCGGTACGCGGATGTTTTTGGCAATTCTCCGATCGTCCCGGTGTGCGCGACTCCAACAGCAGGGAGGCAGGACTCCGGCTCCGATGCTCCTCGACTTTCCTCCCGTTCCGACGGTCTGACTCGACCTTCACGGCCACCATTCCTCTCAACCGGCGCTCTCGTCCCCGCATGCATGAAAATTCGTTCAAAGCAATCATTACTACATATTCTATCTTACAATTAGGCCCTGCGGTGTCGCCTCGTGTGAGCCCGAACGATCGAATTTGTCGACGCATAATTCAGCCGCGCTACAGTATAATGGTATTATTCCCCCTGACTGGTGTAATTATGATGTTTGCATGATACCTACATCCTCTGGTAGTTTTCGTCCTATATCTTTAGCCTCATGTTTATTAAACGTTTTCGAAAAGTGTCTTAAGAATCGTCTTGATTACTTCATGGAGTCCGAACTTGTAATTCCGCGTATGCAGTTCGGTTTTCGCAAAGGTAGGTCTTGTTTGGATAATACGGCTATTTTTACTACCGATGTGTATAACGCTTTTGCTAAGGGTAAGGTAGTGTCAGCCGCTTTTTTGGATATAGAGGGTGCTTATGACAATATCTTACCCTCCGTGCTCGTTTCCAACCTTCGAGAACTTCGCTTACCTAATAGTATTATTTTGTTGTTATCTAAACTGATTCAAAGAAGAAATGCAATTTTTTTTTATAATGGCTCTGTAATTTGTGGTCACGATGTCTATAAGGGTTTACCTCAGGGTTCCGTTCATAGTCCTTTATTGTTTAACGTTACGGGAGATTAGTTGGTATATTGGTAATTATTGCAGTTTTCTCCAGTTTGCTGATGATATTGTGATTTATGTTAGTGACAAGAATCTTGATTCCTCTAAGAGTCATTTAGAGGACGGAATTAGTAAGTTATCTGACTGGTTTCTAAGCCTTGAGCTTAGAATTTCACCTAAGAAATCTAAATTTATGTTATTTTCTAGGAAACTTAGTATACCTAATGAATTATCTTTAAAAATTAATGACTCTTTAGTTCCAAGATCTCACACAGTTAAATTTTTAGGGTGACTCTTAATTCTAAATTAAATTGGAAGGCTCTAATTAAAGAATCTAAAGCTAAAGTCTCAAAAAGTATTTCTGTTATCAAATCTCTTACGCACAAATCGTGGGACGCTCATCCGTCAACCCTCCTTTTGATTTATAAAGGTTTGATTAGAGCTAAATTGGAATGGGCTTATTTAAGTATTCACTCAGCTGCTAAATCTAATATTTTAACATTACAAAGATCCCAGTCTGAGGCATTACGTTTGATTCTAGGGTTGTTTCGCTCCACACCAATCAATATCGTGCGTCACATTGCGTTGGAACCGTCTCTTGAGTTTGGAGCCAGAAAATTGGCTTCGAGTTATTTGGCCAGAGTTTTTGCAGAGAAATTGCATCCTCTTATCCCTAAACTGAAGTATACGGAGTTTTTACTTAACAGTACTAGGAATTTTCCGAAGTATTGCATCTCCTTTCTATTTTCTACTTGGCTAAATATCTCGGATACTTTTAGATCGTATTGGGCCCCGTGTTGCGACATTCCCCTGGGTCCTCAGCTATGGGAGATTTCTCCTAATTTTGAATTAGGTAAATTGGTTAATAAAGGTTGCATTAATTCCGCAAATAATTTTTCCAGTAGAGAGATTTCAAATAAATGGAAGGGTTGGTTATTTATTTTTACGGACGGGTCGAAAAGTTCGATTGCGGAATTTGTTGGATCTGCTTTTCATATTCCAGAGTTTAGCTATTTTGAGAAGTATAAATTTGTTCGTAATGCGAATATATTTGAAGCAGAGGCTTGGGCAATTCGAGCGGTCCTTAGATTTGTTAAAAATTCAGTTCTGAGGAATATTCTTGTTTGCACAGACTATTATAGTGTTTTAGAAGCCTTACGTTCTGTCGAGATTAGTTCGAAGTGTTACCCTGTAGTTTTAGATATTAAATCTTTAGTTAGTAGAATTTCCCTGGGAGATAGAAGGGTAGATTTTGTTTGGTGCCCTTCGCACAAAGGGATAGAAGGTAACGGATACGAGGTAACGGACGAGGAGGCGGATAGGCTGGCGATTGATGGTCGAACTAACGGCACTTCCTGCAACTTTAATCTCGTGCATAAGTCGACGGCTAAGTTGGCTCTCATCCCCTTTCTAAAAGAAGAAGTCGCTAAAGTTCAAGCATCTTTTATGGTAAAGGGTTACCTTTATGGATCTCTGAGAGATTCTGGGAGTCGTTTCCCGTGGTTTTTCAAGAGTTTTTTATCGACAAACTCTATCATTGCTTTGAATAGATTAAGAGCTGGTCATACGGAAACTAAAAAGCATCTCTTTAGAATTGCTTAGCAGATGACGAGAGTTGTGTCTGTGGTTTCTCCCGCCAGGATCTTAATCATCTTTTTTGGGCTTGTCCCGAGACGATTGCGCAATCAAAGGTTCTCATTAGTTCTCTCATGGGCTTAAAATCTTCCCCCATTATGAGATCAGAAGTTTGTCTTTTTCTAACTCCTACAAGGTGATTAACAGTATTTTTAAATTTGCCAGAGATACGACGGAGGTTTGTGACTTGTACTAATTCGCGCTATCCTTTAGCTTTTTTTTATTATTTATATATTTTTTTGTATTTGTTTAACAGATGACTGATTAGTTGGTCCATTTTTTATGGATTACGGTATTCTTTATGTTGTTTTTTTTTAGTTTATTAGTAAATAGGCATTCCAACCCTCCCGCCTAATCGTTCAGGCCGTAAGTGGCGGCATATATTATTCGCTCTCGTACAAGTCGGTGGTGGCTACGATAACGCCACGTATATAGTTGGCCGGCGCGAGTTTTTCTTTGTGGCCAGAGTGGTCTCCAGCTCCGGGAGCCCAGTCAAATTGAAGAAGAAGAAGAAGAAGAGTTTCCAATGCCCCATGACAAGCCTGGAATCGTTATTTATTAATAATCGTAACGTTTTCTATTCGCGTTTTTTTACGTTGTCGATGTTTAGTGCGCGATTAGTGTGTGAAAAAATTTCTGCGATGCCGTGTCTATAATATCTGGTGCAATAATCACCGAACACATTAATAACAAAAAATTATCATAAATTATGCATTTAACCTAATTCATAATTTTTTGTTTTATCGAGATTAATTATATAGTTTTAACTCGATTAATGTAGTGTAACGTCACATTTGCAAAGTGATATATGCCAGCAATATAATTTTCTATGTGTCTTTTTTCTTCGATGAAATTTTTGATTTTGAAACGCTTTGCAAGTGCACCTACCAAGTCCCTATGTGACACGGCCGGAGACGTCTCCCGACTTTTATTATCATTATTATTATTATCATCATCATTATTATTGAAAATATCGATGGAAAAGAGGGAGCTTCTGTGAAAATTTATATTTTATCATTAATTTTTTAAATCTTTTTGTAAGATTTTTTTCGCTTTCATTTTTTTTGCACTTTTTTTTACAAATGTTTTTCTGGAATTGTAAGGAAACTAATGAATATACGGTCATCCTAGTTAAAGGGGCTTACTACTTCATACGGCCCTCCGTATGAAGTAGTAAGCCTTTTTTTCAAATTCGTCCAAGATCTTAGATCTTTTAATTACATTCGCTTACAACATCAGAGAAATTTGCCTTCTCACTTATCTTTAATTACGTTCCACGATAGTTTCTTTAACAAAATAAGTTGACTCTTCGTAAGACTTAGGACTACCTGATAAACATATAGAACATAACGTTTTTAGTTTATTTATTTATTTTATGTTATCTCAATTTTGCTCCCTATTATGTGCTCCCAACGCAAGCCGGGGGATCTATAGGTGCATTTTTTTTTTAGTAATTTTTGTGTTTTTTTCACCAACCTTCTAACTCAATTTTCGTTGAGTATGTGGCTATAGTCACACCATTACGGTGACAACTTTATACGACGCCAGTAAAGGCGATCATTTAATTATGCTGCATTGTCTTGTCCTATAGATTAATAGGTAGTATTACGTTCTGTGAATTTTTCCAAAATATTTCAAACATAATTAACCAAATATTTGAAATATATCAAATAGTTAAAAATACACATAGGAAAAATTGCCATTGTTTAATTTGTCGAATTCAAAGTTTCAATAAATAAATAAAATACTTAATGAAAGAATCATCCATTGATAAAAATAATTAGCCTTCAGGTGAGTTAGGTTGATGTACAGAAGCGACTGTACGAAGCAATTGGACTGTATGAGGCTCGGTCACCTGAGGCGTAAAAATGCAGATAAGGATATCGGCAGAGTGCTCCTCACAATTGTCGAACATAGAGCCTGCTTGTACGGCGCGTGTCACGATGGGCACGATACCAAGAGCGGCCGTTAGGCGTAATGAGTGCAGCACCTCCTGAACGATGAATATCGATGACTGCTAGATCATCGTTATAGTCCAGGAGGATCATAGATGAAATAATAAATGGAAATCAAGTTTAAGGGACGAATGCACGGGATTGACATAGTATTTTTGGAAATTATCAACAGATTCAGGAAATAAAATAGAGTCAAGAAGTAGGGAAGAAAATTAAGTCATATCGTGAAATAAAATACTAAAAAGCGAATAGATGAAAGAATAATAAATAATCAATCAATTATAACGGGGAAAAATATGGGAAATTACGAAAAATGAAGAAATGCAAAACCATTAACACAGAAATTCAGGAAAATAATCAGATAAATATTAAGATAAAAATTTATTTCAATAATTGTTAACTTCGCAACGAAAGCTCGTACAGCTTTCATTCAAATTTGTATGTTCATAAAATTCGCGATAAAATTTAAGTGATAACAAGTTAGAATGTCAAAATTATTGTAAAACTACGAAACTGGAAATATTTAATTAGTCAATCAAAGAAAGAAATCAGGTGATGAGAGTGGGGAGACGAGGCGCAGGTGTGACAGCGGTAACGCGGGGGTGTCCGGCACCGAGGTTATTTATTCACGCGCCCACCGCCCATTCGGCACTCTCTCCTGTTCTGGACTCTTCGACTCTGCTCTTCGACTCTTCTTCGTGACCGGGGTACAGACTTCAATATTGGATTGTACTTAGAGACATTAACAAAGAACTTGTAAATCGACTTGTAAAATCTTCTAGCCAGTATTCATTTTTAACGAATTTCAATAAATCATTCGTAACTTTCCAAATCATTCCATCGAGTTTGAGTATATTTCGTCTGAAAATCATTCCATCATCGAAATCATTCATCGTTAAA
>JAPYZD010004849.1:0-15004 GCA_030522725.1 Ichneumoninae sp. B BG-2022a | reverse complement strand
ATATATATATATATAAAAGATATATATATATATATACATATACATCGATTCTAGTGGACGCAGTCCACTTTATAACGAATATATATATGCTTATAGATGGATGTAGATGCGGCACGAGATTTTCAGATAATCGGGAATTCCCCTCTTAGCTTGGTACTGAATTTTGCTGTACGCTTTTTTCTGCACTAACTCGTGACTGATATAACGAAAGACAATGGTATATCGAGTGAAGTGAGCGACGTAAAAAGGTGTTGAGGACTTTCTCTGAGTCTCAGGGGGACTAACATTGAAATTTTTCTTTTTTTCCAATAATTTTCTTTTTAAACGAACAGAACGAAAAAGGCAAATGAAATAGCTTCACCGAGTCTTTTCATTTCTTATTGAATATTGCTGGCGTGGGATTCGCGCGCGAATAACTTACGAACTAGGCAACCGTCATCATGCTTTGTATTCCTGAGAGGAGCGTTCCATTGAATTCTTCGTGTAAACGTCATCGTCGACCTTTCGAGAGTAAACCGTCGGGGAAATTGTGGTCGATCGTTCGAGAGAAAAGCGTGTCGAATAACTTTCGATCGAAGATCCCAGCGATCAACTCTCGCAATTTCGACGGAGCATATGAGACCCTTCGATCAATGAGTTAATTTTAATATTTTTCATTTTTTTTTCTTATCTTCCCGAGACGAATGATTTCCTTTGTTTCATTTCTTGTTGTTGTTGTAGTTGTTGTTGTTTATCTTAAATAACATTTACATAGGTACAGTCGCAATTCCGCGAGTGGATTCGAGGCGGGAGGAGGATGTGTGTGTTTGGTATATATATACATATATATACACCCGTCGCAATTATCATTGTAAATTCACTCGTTTTGCGATAATCACATATCCTTCATTATATTCGTACAGTTGATTATTAAATATTCTCATAAAATTATACACTTTCGTTATTATTCCATTAACAGACTGGGAGGGGGGGCGTTTTGCTTCTAGCACTATAATCCATCGCCCTTTAAACATTCTCGCTCTTCGACTTCACATTCTTTTTTTTCCGACTCTGAACATGTGCAGCCTGAATCGCGCAGAGAGTACATTGCTCGGAACCAACGAAACACCTCGAATTAATAATTCAGTAACATCAATTGTACGATAATTTTTTTCGCATCTCTACATTTTTTTTTAATTTCCTCGACTTTACCGGTCTGCATTTCACGGCATAATCACACAAAACTCGGGCAAATACATTTCGCCATGTATCTCGAGGGACCATTATAAATTTTCGAGAGAAAAAAAACAAACAAATAAACCTCCCAAAGACGATCGGCATTTCCCCAATACCAAATGTACAATACCATCAATCGAGCTACGGCAGTTGAACCTCAAACGCCGAGGTAAAGAAAGAAAGATCATCATCGATCGATTAAAATGATCAACCACGAGATTGTGCGAAAAAAAATCACCAAAACAGACGGACATTAAATATTTCATAAACGATTGAGGGGAAAAGAAAGAAAGAAATCACGAAAAAATAAACATCGAGCGATAACGTGGATTCAACGATTATCGTTAACGACGGCTAAATAGAGAACTGTTCGAGCCGCTCGGAGCGACCGGAAGTTCTCGATCGAAGCTTGAGAAAGTACAGAGTCGAACCGCACTCACAATTTATAATGTAACGCGATTACACGTTAAGCTGCCGGGACACGAAAGTGCGCAATCAGCTCGGAGACGCACGAACGATACTATAAAAAAAGTACAGTTGAATCAAGTAAGATTCGGGCAGGGACGTTCAAATAAATATTTTGTTGAAATCACCCAACAAAATTGTTGAACCCACCATTTTTTCATAGCTGTACCAATAAAATATTTACTTGAACGTCATTTTTTTATCAGGGTATCGAACACCTGAGTGTACGATCCGTTTGTATGCGAGCCCAGCAAACCGGCTAACGCAGTTTTCCGTCTTCGCAGGTTCGCCTTTGTAGACAAGAAAAATATTCGATAACCGCGCAAATCCGCAAACTACTTCTTTGCCACTTCGCGATATCTCATCTTCTTTCATTCGCCTCATCCGCAACGCGCTTTACCCGGCTACCGGTTCTGAAGTAAAAAAGAAACACACATATATAGAAAAATGGAAAACTCGTTTCCGCGCATCTCGCGCCGAGAGTCGAAGTGGCAACGGCCACGATTTTCTTATACAACGTGCAACATGCGACGATGATCGTCGAACGAAGCGTTCACGCCAAGTTCATCCATTCGACCTCGCGCCTCGATGAAGAAGTAAACGCGACGCCGCTTCTTTCCGTGAGATAGCGTTCGTGCGATGAGTATCGACTCTCGAATAACTCAACCGCGAGACTTTGCTCGAAGCTTGGCGTCGTTTGAGTACGGAACGTTTTCATCAATCACTCATTTTTATTACTTTAAATGAGCTGCTTTTTTCTATCCAATTTACTATTCGATCATTGAAAAAATATTTCACTCGATTATTTAATAAAAATCATTTTTCAACCGAGCTTCGTTCGACGCCATCGAGATTCTATCGCAACTGTGCCAATCCTTTTTATGCAACACCGAGGCCACTTCGCGACTTCGTTCTCTGCCCCAATTATCGATGCGCTCAACATCTACTCAAGGCAACGCGAAGTACAGCTGTCGGCACCGAAGACTGTGATTAATTTTATTTTAATCACCCCGACCAATTTACCTTCAAAAGCCAGTTCTTCCATGAATCTTAATCGATATACCGTTCACGGAAGAATTTGCTTTTAACCGCAAATTAACGGGCGAAAAAAAAATCAACTACAGTTTTTGTAACCAACCGCATCCGGTAAAAGGAAGTTTAACATAGCCTTAAGCAACTCGGGTACTTCACCTTTCCAATCATAAAGTTGTCGCAAAACAAATCGTAGGTACAGAACGTGTGATACACCATATATTTGCATTTCCTTGAAGAGCAAAACGAGCGCTTCGATAATCGTGGACGACCTCGCACGAGGTCGTCGTACATTTTTGAATATACAAATTTTCCCCGAAATATTACAAAAGCCGCTCGGTCTATCGGTTTGTTATCTACGTGTACGTGTTTAACTTTACACCGGGTGTCAATCAGTGGCTAATATTTGTATGCACGTACCGGGCAAATAAACACGGACATCGATTATGAATATTCATGCGAGTACAAGAGCGCTCGGGCCCACTACCAACCAGCACTGGCGGCCTCTCGGCAACGGCAGCCCCACGAGTGGGAGATATAATACAGTTGAAGAACCAGTTACCGCACGGTTCTCTTTTTTTCTTTCATTTTTTTTTCTTTCCATTCGGTTATTTACTTTCGCTCGCGCACGATGAAAGGAAGAGTGGGACAGAATCGGAGAGTCAAGTGTGCATGTGGGTGTGAACATGCCAACGGTGTCGATGAAAGAAAAAAAAAATTAATCGGGCTGAGTATCCGCGAGAGATCGTGTGCGTCGATGAATCGCGAGTTACAGCGAGGGAGCGACTAACGGGGTCGCCATTCAATATCGAACCGGGCTGAGACGAGATCGCTAGCTTGGTCCCTGTCGACCTTTTTTATATTATTTGTATGTATGTAATATATGTGTCTCTGCACGCTTTTCGATCTTATATTTCATTCGTTTTCTTTTCTTTTTTTTTTCAACGTTCACTCGCTATCTCTTCCACAGCTGAGTTCTGCATATCGCGCGTGTCGGTGTATGTGTATCCGGGCCAACGACTCTCGGCTCTCGCGCTATTGAATAATCACGGGTATTTGATAAAGAAAGTTATGCAAGCGAATTTTTTCTTTTCTTTTCTTCCGACACTGGTGTTAATGGTTGTTCGCCGGGAACGAGACTAGGTCCGCTGTAACATCGTCGTTATCGGAGTTATCTATTTTTACTTTGACTTTGAATTTCTTTTTTTTAATCTCTTTAAATAACGAGGTCGATAGAGTTTGAGCGGTGGCAAGCAAGGTCATTCAACCGATTATTTTTCAAGCTCGGAATAATGCTCACGAGTTCATGATTCTTTCTTTTCACAATTTACCTATTAAATTCATTTCGATCATTCTTTTTTTAATGCTTGTTCCTCGATTTCCGCAACTATCCCCAATCGCGCTCTTCAGGCTGCATTGTAATCGCGGATTTCCGGCAATAACACACTCGATCGAGTTATATTAATCAGTAATCGGCCGCTCGCTTCGCTATATAATCATCGACGTCAATTATACTCGTTCTTTTTTTTGTTTTTTTTTTTTTTTTATGTTCGCACAACCGTATTTCGTTTGATCTTACGACGTAGGTACCTAAATGAAATGTGTTCACAGCCACACATTAATATATTTATTTGTAATATATAATATATGCACATATGTGTATTTGTATATGTATATATACATATAATAAATATATATATATATATATATATACACATATTTATATCCTTCTTTATGGTTATGTAAAGCAAACGCCTCGCCTCGCTATTGTTTCGTTTCTCTAATATATCTCACACACAATCGCTCTACCTTTCCCTCGCTACCTTTCACGGATTACATTTTTTTTTTCTTCTTGAATCGTTGAATCGGTACGGCGTTGGTCAGGGTGCATCGTTTCGTGTCCTCTTCCAGCGCCGCGCCCGCGGCGCAATTTTACGTTCACTTCCGGATCGCGTTGTGCACGTCCTTCGTCGTTCTCTCTCAGGTCCGGCTTCACTCGCGTTTGCCTCGCGAACCAGGACTCGTCCAGGGTCATTCGTCTCTCAACACTTTCGCTAATTCGTTTTATTTTGTTTTCTTTCCCCCATTTCGTTCTCGCCAATGGATTATACAATCGATCACCTCGCCATAGGGTTATTATTTTCAATATTTATTCCCGCATTGTTTTGTTTTTTTTTTCTCCTCCATTTATTTTCTCTGTATCTCGGAATGACTTTGAAAGGATGATCCTTAAGCGTCCCCACGACGATTGGGGACTCTAGAACGACTTCGAGGACTATTTACGATTATCATTATTAATATTAATTAATCATTATTATTTATAATCCGCGAAGGGATAATTGTAGTTTTTTTTTTTTTCTATTCGCAATCCCTCCGTTTTAATTTCGACTTTGTTTTTATTTTTTTCCCCCCACACGGCGACGACACTTCCTCTTCCAGTTCGCGTCGGGCTTCCTTCTTTTTTCTTCTAGCTCGACCGCGGCTTTTTTTTCCTCTTCACTACGTCAATGACACTGAAAGTATCTTCGATCAATATTTAGGCACAGCACTGTTTTTCTTTTTTTTTTTTTTTACAGGTCGCGTAGTATTGTCCCCTATGTGAATTCTCGCCTCTCGTGTTCATCTCCTCTTACTTATTATTCATGTCGTTACTTCATTCCTTCGTACGGATTTCGCGCTCACCCGCGATTTCTCAATCTCTCTCTCCCCCCCCCTCTCCCCTCGAGCAGTCGCGTCTCGAGGGGTTGCCCATTCTCCTCTCATTATCATTTATTTTTGTTCGCACCACGGATAATGAGCTCCACGGAGTCTCCTCTTTTTCCTACCCGAAGATTTTAAATTCTTAAATTTTTCGTTACTTTTTTGTTTCTTCGTCTCCTCTTCGTCGCTGCTTCGTCGCAGCGTCGAATGACGATCGCAACGATAATCGGCCTCGGCGGCGAGGCGAAGAACGTGATCTTCGGCGTGCCGACATAGTTCGAAGGTTTCTCCGGAGTACGGTTCGACAGTTTCACGCACAAATCTCACCGCACACCGAGAGTTAACCGAGGGTTTAAAGCGCTGCATGATTAACGAGGGCCCCGCGCGACCGACGGCTCTACCAGCCGTTCTTGTAAACGAAACGTCACCTCCTCATCGCCGGATCGTAGACGCCCTCCTCGTTGTTGCCGTTGTACTCGTTGCAATTATCCTGATAGTCCTCGGGAACGAACGCCGCGTCGTTATCGAATTCGGTGATAACGCAGTTGTCGCTGTACTGGTTAACGTCGTGATTCAGCGAATGATGATGATGATGGTGATGGTGAAAGTGATGATGATAGTAGTAGTGATGGTGATGATGCTGACTATCGTGAGCGTCGTTCGGTACACGCCGAGGGAAGTTCCCAATGCCGGTGCTCGTGGCCGTCGCGGTCGGATCGTCGAAGACTTGGCTGTTTTTTTTATCGTCGTTGTTGTTGTCGCTGTCGTTGGCGACGCCGCCGCTGCCGCTGCCGATGCTGCTGCTGCCGCTGCTCGTTCTAACGTGACTCGTGGTACTGTCGGTGCGGTCGGTAATCGGTGTCGCTGAGTTGTTAACTATCGGAAAATTTCGGCCGCATCACGACGAGCACGCCATCCACGATGTACACGTGCAGGTGTAACACGCGGTCGGTATGACCGGTGTGTAGTAGTAGCCGTTTGCGTAACCGTTCGCGTAAACGTAGGTCGCCGGCGGACCCGGCGGTGCTTGCTGATTGGTCAGTCGCTGCTGCTCCTGACAGAGTACCTGAAAGGCGAGGTTCTCGATAAGGGCGAGAGTTTGTCTTCTCTCGTGTCCCATCAGGCAGACCGTCGACTCCTCGACGACGCTGTGCAGCAGCATGAGGTACTGGTACTTGAGGGACTCCTCCTCGGCGCCGACGAAATGGTTCCAGAGATAATTCTCGAGCTTCGCCTGCTGCTGACCGACGTCCGGAAAGTCGATGAAGAATCTCGAGCACATGTATCTCTCGAGGGTCTTTATGTAATCGGGTTGGGAGGGTTTGTAACTCTTTACGAGGAGATTGCAGTATTTTAGGAGACCACCGCCTCTTATCTCCTCCGGATGCCTCGTCGATATGACCTTCTTGTGAAGATGGTAGAGAGCCTCCTGAAAGTCACCGTACACCGACTCGCCGACAACTGTCGGATAGAAGTTTTCGCCGATCGGCAGTTTGCTGCACTCGTAGAAGAGCAGTAACGAGTCGAGGACAATCTGGAATGAATCGACGGAGAATTCGAACTGTCGTCTCATCGTGTCGACGAATTTGAGCTCGACGTTTCTGTGTCCCCGCGAGTTTCCCAACGATATGAGCGACCACCTGTCACCGTCGTTGTTTACTTTGACCATTTTGCTGACGTATGCCTCCTTGAGGCTGCACGTCGTTATGCGCTTGCGCGATACACCCTCCGGCAGAAGATCGAACAGCGAGCCGAGTACAGCGGCTTTGACTTTGTCGTAGTTACGACCGCTCGACAATTCGACGGCGAATATGAGATCGAGATCGTTGTACGGTTGGGACTCGGTGGCGAGTACGTGAGACGCCGCACCGCCGTTCAACCGGATGTCGTGTACCCTCATTCCGGCACCACCGTTGCTGGGATCCTCCTCGAGCTTGCTGCGCACCACCGTAACGAGGTCCCTTAGTCGCACCTCCAACGTTGGAAAGTTCCCTCTTCCGTGGATGCTGACGACCTCGTTCATAACGTCGTTCAGACGACGCACCTGCTCGAAACTGAGTACAGCGAGCCTCTGCTGAGGATCCGAATACTCCTGATTGTTGCTGTCTCTGTAACATTTGCTGCTGTTGTTGACACCGCCTCCGCCGCCGGTGCTGCCATTGCTGCTCTTCGTGCTGCTGCCGCTGCTGCTGCTGCTACTGCTGCTGCTGCTGCTACTGCTACTGCTGCTACTGCTGCTCGATGTTTTGGTCTTGCTGCCGTTCACTTGACAGAGAGACTCCATCATAGCGACCCGACGCTGACGTTCCTCGTCGATTTCCAGGGAGCCACACTGCAATTATACAAGAGATACAAAATATGTATTCACTGGTATTCGACAGACTTAATTGTAAGGCGTCGATATGTTATCTTAATGCGAGAGCAAAGCTGGGCGGGTACTTTAAGTACCTCAGATACGTATCGATGTATCAATTATCCGGCGCTTCGGTATTCAAGACTGTTACACAATTTCCGTTACTTCGTACTACACGGTACTCGTTACTGCGGTATCGACCCGAAAAAAATATTATTTGACGGACAACGTTTATTTCATTTAAGTAAAATATTTATTTGATTTAAATAAATGTTTATTTAAATTACGTAAATAGTTACTTAAATGAAATAAATACTTATGTAAATCAAATAAATATTTTACTGAAACCAAATAAACGGTGGTCGTCAAATTAATTATTTGTCTGGATGTGCTCAAAGTACTACACGCTACTCGATACTCAAGTACTACGCGAGTTCTACACGGTACTCAAGTACTGCGTGGTGCTCATTAGTTCGGTACTTGAGTACATGAGTACTCGTTATTTCGTTACTTGAGTACATGAGAACTCGTTAGTTCGGTACTTCAAAACGTGTACTTGTAGTAATTGACCAGCTTTGACGTAGAGTAATGTGATGGGCGAATGAACGACTAGACGGACGAAAAATGAAGCGACTGAAAAATTTGATATGAAAATCATTTAATGAAAACTGTTCGTTCATTTATAATCGTTCATTCGCTGATTCATCTATCCGGTAAGGATAAAAAGCATCGTCCGACATCGGGAGTTACGACCCAAAAACAGCTGTGATTGAACAATTTTTCCGCGGACGGGTTGTGTAAAAAAGAAATAAAATAAAACTATTTCGATAATGAAATATTCCCGACAAATAAAGCGTAGAGCATTGACGCTGATTTCCATTTTTCATCGTTGCGACACTTTCCCCAAGGTCGACATTTTTTATCTCGATAGTTATGAAATCCGAGCAGGAGGATAGCGAGCAACAAGTCCGTCGCGCCGAGGCGTCATGCCCGACGTAGTAAATAGTTTGACCCCTCAAGCTCACGCTTCCGTGGCGAAATTTATCCTCTAAATTTATCTCGAGCGATTTTTTTTTCCATGTCGAAACACTTTCCGTCGCGAGTTTATTAAAATTCAATGCCACTCGGAATCGCAAATTTTAAAACGCGCTCGGAAATTTTCTTTAAAAACCCGTTTCACATTTAGTAATGCTCTATTTTTTGTCTGGCCCTCGTAAGAGTTCATCGAACGTTGATAATCTGACTTTACATGGAAAACACGCATCTGTAATGTCAGGCTGTGTAAGGTCAACCAGCGCGAGAGACCTGCGTAATGTGTCGTCGACTTTTCGCGACCCGAAAATTATCTCGTCTAACAGATTGCAACGAGGACCTGACGCAATCCACGAAACTCCCCCCTCCGTTCGTGTAAATAACTTTCACTCGCGGAACCGCGCCACGCTGCTCGAATCGACCGTCACCGAGTCGACGACTGACGCGTCGTTCCCCCCAAAGGTTCAAACTTGTTGCTGACGGTAAGAGCGACTCGATTCGCAGATTTGAAAACGTACATTAATATATATATATATATATATATATATATATATATATATATATATATAGCCCATATCTATTACGCTTTGAACAATCGACGAAATAACCGATCGCATTTCTTTGCACTATCCGCTAATTGAATGGGACGGGGTCGTAAAAAAAAGAAGAAAAAACAAATGTCAAAAATGAATTTATAAAATTTTTTGGAATTTTATAATTAATTGAAATTAATTAATTATAAAATTAAAAACACTTAATTTTAAGAAAGAAAAAAAAAAATTTTTTTAATTGACATAAAAAATTAATGAATGATAATTTTTTAAATTGAAACTAAAAATCAATAAAAAGATTGATAGAATGTCCCGAATGGTGTACATAACGAGATTATGGCGTGATGTATGAGAGAACGATAAGAAGCCGATTAAACAAAGTCGGCTCCGGATCGTGTCGGTTTAACGACTAGAACACGAACGATGAATGGATTCACGGTAGCGATAACGGGGCGCACGTGTTGCTGCTGTTGTCCGCTCGCTTTTGATAACAGCCCGCGCCCACGCGCGACCTCCGAAATTTTATTCGCGATACATGAATACGTGAGGCTCGTGGCGACATCCGGAATCTCAGTCGGTGTTTCACAGTTTCACGAGTGCCCTCAAATTAGACCATCCTCATCTCAATTACGTTAATCAAGATCGATGAAAGAAAAAAAAAATCACATTTAAATTTTTTCACTATATTTATCAAGTTCGATGCACAAAAAAAAAAAATAAAAAAATAAATAAAAGAAAAAGTATTCAATAGCGTATAGCAAGTGAGATACTCGATACGAAATTGCGTGAAATTCTACTTGAAGTTTGATAATCGAAAAAACCTAGAATATCGATTTAATTTAATATTTTTCGTACCCCTGGTCCACGAATCGTAGACCTGTGCCCCTGGCAATTGGTTTGCGAAACTCTTCGTTAACGATGGTGTTTACTTGAACGAAACGAAGATTTCGCGAAAAATAATATATGAAATTACGCGAAATCCCGATGGCGCGATCAGACGTATGTCCGTCGAAGATTCTCGCGACAAGCGCGTAGTTAAGTCGCGATAGGGAGCGAGGCTCGTCCGACACTCGTTCGACGATAGCCAACAGTGAACTGACTCGGTCTGCGCAGTGGAGTGAAAGGCGAGCAGAGCGACTGGCTGCCAACCGGGCAACGCGGAGCGGTGGTTCTGTGACGGCGGGAGGGGGGGGGGGGGGGGGGGGGGGGGGGGGGGGGGGGGGGGGGGGGGGGGGGGGGGGGGGGGGGGGGGGGGGGGGGGGGGGGGGGGGGGGGGGGGGGGATGATGAGGAGTGGACTGAGGCGAAAGAGCTGTTGCTGGGGGAAGGAGGATGTAGAGGAGGGAAAAAAAGTGGGAAGAGGCGGCAGTGACGGAGATGACGGTCTGTATTTGCGGCACATGTCGCAAATATCGCGCCAATATTGCTACTTTACGTGGCGCTTGTCTATCAGTAGATACAGTAGACAAGATACAATTTTCTATCGACATTTTTTTCTTTTTTTTTCAAGCGATTTGTCATTAACTTTTGTAAGGTTTTAAGACCGTGTTTTTTTATATTCAATTTGGTTAATAACAATTTATGAATGACATTAATAAATGTCGAGAAATATTATGATAAAATCTTCATATTCAATCATTTTTTTTTAGCAACTTCGGTGAAAGTGTGGTGTATGTTTTAAATTATGTATTAAGTTGTGTTCAAGGGTTCAAGATATTGTAATATAGTAGTATAGTAAGATTTTATAATATAGTACTACAGTATAGGAAACTTCCGATACCTGTTGCAAATTTTATATTTGACAATATTTGGTACAAAGATATTCGGAATTCAAAGATCGCTAAAATGTTACAAGGTATCTTTCTCGGTGTACCCAAGACTAAATTTATCAACAACGGCTAATTTTACCAAAGTATCCAGAACAAAAGCTCGATAACTGTGTGTAGCGTGAAAAACAAATGAATCAGCATCCTCCACCGAGTTGGGCCGATGTTACCGCAAATACCCTGACGATAAGCCCCTCTGACACCCAGATCCATAAATTCACCGCAAACCGGAGGCAAGCGTGTTTATCAGCTATCCTCGTCAGTCTCCTCCATTATAAGTTTCATTAATTTGCAAAAAGACGTCCCAGTTAATAAATAAACCATTATAGTGCCACAACCCAAAAATAACATGGAAGTTTTCCCGAGTGCTTTTGTGAATAAGATCGCGAGCCGAGAAATTTCAGGCAGAAAGTAATAATAGAAACGGTAGGAAGAGAAGCGGGCTTCGACTCCGGGTCGAAGCCAGAATCCAGGGCAAAGCTTTCGAATAGTAGCCGAATGATGATCCGCGCACCCTGCCGGCTCCTCCGGTATTTTGCATGACGTCACGGGCAGCCCGATAGGAGTTTGAGGGTGAGGACGCGGCGCGTGGGCGTCGGTGAATGAAACGGAGGGAGAAACCTCCCTCTCGGTTTCGATGGTTCGCGTGAGTCGGGGAAGCAGTCAGTGAGGATATCCGAGGGGTGACGAGCGAGGACCTGTGGACCGAGCGTGCGGGGGCGGTTTGCCCTCTCAGACCGGCACCTCCGGGTCACCGGCGCCGACGCCGACGCCGACGCCGACGCCGACGCCGACGCGGCCGCAGCCACCCCCCGGGGGGTTGGCGCGGTGCCGCTTTCGGACTGGCATGACAAGAGACTTCCCGGCTCGGCGAGGAATCCTCGCCACCGCTGCTACCCGCTCCATATTCTGTATCGACTTTGCTGCTCTGCGTTCCGCTCAGAGCCCAACCCCCCCCCCCCCCCATTCTCTGCGAGAGAAGCTGCTATCAACGGCGGAGCAGAAAGAGGTTCTGATCAAACTGTGGCGGAGTAATTCGTCTCGTTCCACCTCTTCCTCTCCTCTTCGGGTTTCCTGTCGGCGTTCAGCTTCTGTTCGCGACGGTAACGGGAGACTCCGGCCCCCGATGGCTCCTCTGTAACACGCTGGGGCTGAGATACAGTCGTTGACGTAGGCGCTTTATCGATTGGATGGTCCACGGTGAATGGATGGATGAAGTATAAGTGAAATATTCGAGGGACAGAATTACAAACTGTTCGGCTCATCGGTCCATGGGGTTTACCTCATATTGAGGTGGGGTCCGCAGATCTTTCGCGCTTTCGCGGAGACTATGAGCGGAACGTCCACGCCCGTACACATTAAGGAGGGAGTCTCGCTGCGCGCTGACTTCGCATAAGTTCGACAACAATAAGAGAAAATTGCAAGATTTCATCGGTATTTGTACTCTCAATATTTTTATATCAGCTTTTACTACTTAGACAGTAAAGCTCACGATCAGATAGCAAAGCATATTTTGACTTTACCAATACGGGATATTCTATAGACTATTTTGTATAGTCGAGAGTGTAAATCGATGCTGTGAAAAACTCTGGATTTGACCAATTTATTCGTTGATTATTTAGTATTTCGATGTATGTACCAGCATTCGAATAGCCAATACCGCGAGCCGATAAAAGCTATTCCCGTTGCTTATCGCGATTCAAACAATTGTAAAAAAAAAATGTACAAGCGTGTCGGTATTTCTTACATGTCTGGGCATAGAATGACCACATGGTGGCCGTTTTTCCCCGGAAAATAATTCCCTGACTTTTCACTGACCAATTAAAAATGTTCCCTGATCAAATTTTGAACGACTTACATTTTTTAAAATTAATGATGCAAATGAACATGCCTAATCACTGTATTATTATGTAGTTTCATCTTTCTTTTTTCAAAATGTTCTCAATTAAAAAAAAAATTTAAGGCTCCGTTTTATGTACTTCTTATTTATTTATAGAAGATTCGGCGACAATTTTTTTCCCTGACCGATTTTGAAATTCTCTGACTTTTCCCTGATTCCCTGACCAAGATTTTTATTCCCTGACTTTTCCCGGTTTTCCCTGACCGCGACCACCGTGTACCATCAAGATGAACCCGACTGATGTCCCGACAGTAGCCGGAAATAATCAGCGGTAACACGGTCGAACCGCGACTCGCCCAAAGACCGGAAGTGCCTATCTCGTATGCTTATACGCAAAAAATACGCCCTTCTGATCTTACTCACGCTATGTAAGCGACATAATGAAAGTTAACGTTGCACACACGACCGTGACGCGATTACGTGAACTCATACAAGCATGTATACATGTACATATCTGAATATACACGAGCGATCCCCGTCCCATGCGGTCGTCGGTGACGTTAGGCGCCGGCGAGGCTCTCTCGCTTCTCCAGAAGAGATTTCTCTCGCTATTTCCCACTCTTTCGTCACAATTCTCCAGCTGTACGTACATCAGACTCTCGGGCACGCGTGAGCTCTGTCGCGTGCCGCGGACGCTCCGCGGCGCGTAATTGTCAGGTCGTAACGTAACCTTACGACACGCTCGCTCGGAGTGTGCACGTTACAGAGGATCGTCGAAGAGAGAACGATTCTCCGCTCGGCTACGACGTCCAACGAGCTCACACCTGTCCGTCGATGCTGTCGCGAACGATCGTACATGCTCAACGCTCTCCGCTTGCCTTCGCGACTGTTCCGCACGCCTCTATGTGCCGCGGGGTTATATGATTCGCCTCAAGTTTAATTTGCATTTTGCGCGAGGCACGCCGGGTGTCGGCATTGTAATTTCCCGCACATCCCGAGATCAGTGTACAAATGAACGATTATATCTTCAAGGTTCTCGGATAACGTGTCACGATATTATTATCCGCGCTTGTTTGTTTCAGTAATGAAATCGCGTGGTAAATTATTGTGCCGGTTATTATTGCGGAATTACGACTATCGGAGACGTGACTGAGTTCCGCAACGGGACAGGGTATTTTATTTTCGCAACGCGAGAGCGACAAAGGGTTGTGATTGCAATTGGCCGTTTACTGCACGACCGACGGGGATTATTGAGCTCTCGGTGATGAATGGTGCAGAGCATTGCTGGAATAATTCTCGATTTCTCGGAGTTCTCGGAGTTTCGCCCGATACGTTGAATAGGCTTGCAGCGATGGCTGCTGTGTGGCCAGGAAAAGCTCCATGCGGTCTGTTTATGCGGCGACGGCTGGACGGAACGGCACAGTTATTGTTCACTCAAGGCGTCGAGACATTGTATCACAATTACAATGTCGTCCGTTTCGGGCGCCGAAATTTTACGTCGGCGATGAAAATAGTTTGCCATACAAATTGCATTTTGCCATACAAATAACTGACGAGTGTGAAAATGCCGAACGAACCGAAGCCGAGTGCGGCATTCACACAAGTCAGGATTCCCTTTTCTAGGTCCATGAAATTCACATCATTTTTTCAAACTAATTCACGAAGATCATGGTTTTCGTTTTTGGAACGTGTGCGCAGAAAAGCACTTTCTCGCACTAGTGTGGCAAAAAGATCGGATTGTATTTGTACGCATGCGCAGTGTTTTCCCGCACGCGATGCGAAAAAGTGCCTTTCGGCGCACACGTTACAGGAACGGAACGCGGGATTTTACGTGCATGTGTTAGGAAATAGTACATTTCGATACGAGTGCGAAAAAACTTTTTCTGACGAGGGTGAGTTTGCAGCACGAGCCGAAGGCGAGTGTTGCAATCACACGAGTTCAGAAAACGTTTTTCGCACGAGTATCGAACAAAATTTTATTTCACAAGGTG
>JAPYZD010004848.1:0-10689 GCA_030522725.1 Ichneumoninae sp. B BG-2022a | reverse complement strand
GAAAATGGGTCTTCTGAATCGAATGGCGGTGGCAGAAATTCGATATCTCGCAAAAACAATTTTGGCCATTTTGAAACTCCGAAAATGCAAAGGGGGTACTAAGTCAGATTTTTCCTTCTACCTTTTTTTTAGCTTTTTTCGAAAAAGAGTAAAAACAAATAGAAGCAGAGGTCTTGTAATAATGGGATGTGGCTTGAAAATTTTCAAATATAACAGGATTTTTTCCGAATATTTTCAGATTGTCTGAATAAATTATATTTTTTCTAAAGAATGAACCGTCACCCTTGATTAATCAAAAGGTATGAGAAGTGAAATAGTAATTTACGATTCTAGTGCGATAAAACTTTTTCCGACGAGGGTGATTGCAGCACTCGCCTTCGGCTCGTACTACAATCACACGAGTTCAGAAAAAGTTTTTCGGACGAGCATCGTACCAAATTTTACTTCACAGGCCGTGAAAATTGAGGTTTTGTGCACGCGAATTGACATGACCTTGCCATTTTTTAACAGTCTATCACATACCAAGTATGATACGAAAATATTGTTTTTAAACGGTTTGCCAATTAAAAAAATTACACTCAGGATCGTTATCGTTTTTTTTTAACTTCTTAAATTTCCTTGAGAAAAAGAAACGACATTATTCACCGTTCCAGTTACCTGTATGTCATTATTTTCCACCAGAGGACAAGATGCAGATAACTTTACCTTGAAAATACATCAAAAAGATATTCCGATACGCCAAGAAAGCCATAATTCATTTCTACGGCTTTTTCCACTTGCATGTTGCGTTGCCCCTACTGAACTGTTGAGCATTGCGCGGGATGACACGTTGCAACGTTGCTCCCGCATATCCGGCAGATCGTCTAACACAATCTTCGAAATTTGGTACCAGTGCGGTGAGCGAGACAAAAGAAAACGAGAATTAGTGTGAGAGCGTCTGAGAATACCAGGAAACCCATATTGCCGTGAGCGCTCTTCAGAATTGAAAGAGTGGAGGACGATAAATTGTGTGGTAAAGTGCGCGTCGAACGAAGTTCAGTATTTCGAGTTGCGTCAACGCTCTGGGTAAGTCTTTGTTATTTGTATGCGAGTATTGGGATCCGTCACGATTGTTCGATAGGAAGCGATACTTGATTACATTATTTTTTCGATTATTCCCTATTTTTATTTCGTATTTTTATTCCTTCGCGAATTCGAGAGTAGCGAGAGGGTGGGGGGAGCGCGGCACCGGTGCCGCTCGGAGTACTTATTCTTCTAGTTAGTCGGTTATCAAGTGTTACTGTGGTCGTCACGTTTTTCGAAGTCTTCTGAGCTGTGCAACGTACTGGTGAGTCCCATCCTCCTTTGTTTGCGCGTTTAATCTGTTTATCTTGTATGTTTTATTACTTTCTTTCCTTAAGCTTATCCCTTCGCTTCGTTCTTTATGTTAACTGGCTCAACCTTGTGATAGTCTCGCAATTCTTAATTAATTATGTTACTTAATTAGAGTATTAGTTGTGATAATTCATTCATAGAGGCGAGGTATTCTCCATTATAAATTATTTCCGGCTCTTGTCTCGAACTTTTTGTCATTTTCCGAAATTAGTCATTTTTCCCAATCCCTGATTCGTAAATTTTAACGGTGAATTAATTCGCGTCGCCCGGTCAGGCTGCGTGTCAAATTACGTGCAGCACGTAATATTAAAACTTACGCGGCATCTACCGGAGTCTCTCAGCCTCGCCGGGTTATAACGCGCGCGAAGCACGAGGTTAGGTTTGTTTTAGTTCGCTTCTTGTTTATCTCGCGAAGAAGCTCGTTCGTTCCACGCATTATATCTCGGCTACCTTCCGGGAATAAAATTATTCCGCCCGTTAATACGATCGGCTAACTATCGCGTTTTATTTCGTTTCTTTCGCGATTATTTTATTTTGTTTTCTTTCTTTGCGACCGTCTCGGAAAGTGCCGGGCGTCGTGCCCGGTCACTCTACATTACCCACCTTCGCTTGGCTCTCTTCTGCGGTCGATGATTAATCGATTCTTTTTTTGGTTCTTTCTTTTCTTTCATGGTCGTTTTCGCGATTATCTAGTCGCATTAGTTTTCTCTTGGCTCCGTTAACGAATTATTCAATAGGCATAGCTTTTGCGAGAATTTTCAATGCGCACGTTATAGTCAATACGACTGATATTCCTCACTTGTTTACATTTTTTGTTTTCTCCCTGCAATCACTCTCGATGCGCTATGTACAATGACTTCAATTGTGCCAAATTGTATGTCAAGTTATTTACAAGGCTCACCCTATTACAAAAAAAAAACAATAAACTACCGACATCGTGGATCCCCGCCAGTTACACAGCGTTTGGAAAGCCCAAAATTTTACGTCACGCCGGTGCTTGCGCTCACGCAAAGCAAATAAAGTTTGCATGAAGCGAAGATAGGAGTATTTCGCGATTATTAGAATGTAACGTGATCGTATATTTTACGCGAATGTAACGTTGCAGGTTCGCAAAGTTTTCCGTGGATTTAAAATTGGCCGATCCTGCTGTTGAATTCATCGGCTATATCGGGAATTATTAATTGTATAGCTTCGCTATAGCCGGGAATATTAATTGATTTCTGTCCTGAAAACTGTTATTCGTGTGTTTTTAGCGCAACAGTCACGTTAAAGGTGTGTCTAAACGATTTCAAACGTTTTTTTTTTTATTTGCCGTTCCCTGTTAGAGACATTTTTAGGTGCGAATAGACAGTTCCTATTTATAATCTCCAAGATCGCAGCATTTCTAAACTTTATTCTATTGTTTAATTTTTTTAACATATTTCACAAATGTAATATTATTAAAGGCTAGCCACGAAGCCCCATGGCGATCGGTGTTGTAATCCCTTCGGTCTGCCGAAACATTTTCGGAAAAAAGGATTGAGAACCGCTACAAAAGCGACAGTAGACAAGTTTCCGAAATTTAAAACGAAATTATTTTGTCGGGCCTGCTATTCAAACATGAAGATCTACACGGAAACGTCTATCGTCGGTAATGGTGAGAATAGTTGATATTATTGTTGTTGCGTATTTTTATCGAAGAATGTCCCCGTTTATTATGAGTAGTAGTAGTAGTCATTTATTAACAGTGAATAACATGGAATAGTTTTCTTTTCCATGTACATAACAAACTTATATTACATATATGCTGCCTATTGGCCATCGACCGAAGTCCTTCAGCCAATTTATTATGATTCCACACAATTCAAATGCTTTCATTTCAGAGAATACGGCTGTTTCACCGAAGGCAGATCGTAGTCATCACGATTCATCGCAATCTTCAGAACTGAAACCGAATTCGATGTTGCCAGTTCTGAGTCCAGACAACGCTGGAGCGGCGCTCAGTCAAATTAGAAGTAACCTTGATAACGATTGTCAAGAGTTATCGGGATCTTCGGCATTGAATCACAACGAGTTGTTACCGATGCTGACTCAGGAACAGGTTGGATCGGTGTTTAGTCAAATTTCGTCGAGTCCAGACCATGGGTGCCGCGATGCGAGTCAAAATTTGTTGACGGCACCACTGACACAGGACACTGTCGAGTCAGTACTGAGTCAACTTTCAATAACGTCGGCCGAGACCGCTGCCTCTTCATGCCCTTCAGAATTGGCGCTCCCTATTGTGAATCATGCATTCAGAATATTGGATGTCTCCCCGATCCCACGGAAAAAACTGAAACGCTCAGTTTGGGTAGAAAAAAAACTGGAGGACACAACGAACGTGATACGGAACTCGTTGGGCTTACCAATCCCTGCACAAATCCACGAGGATAGTATTGGTTTCACAGAAATCATATCTCAACTGAAGGAAAAATACAAATCTCCCTCTACTTCCAAAGACAAACGAATTCAAATATTGACGCTTATACCACGAACGTGGTCCAATATTAGAATTTCCAAAGAATTTGGCGCAACTCTGTACATGGTGAAACAGGCGAGGAAGTTATGCGAAGAGAAGGGTGTTTTGGCGAAGCCCGATCGGAAGCTTGGTGAGGTGATCTTTTTTTTAAAACTTTTCCGCTCATAACTGACAGATCGTTGCGCAAATCTTGATCTCTCAGCCTAAAGTTATGTAGAATGTTATGCTCATTCACCGCGAATGAGCTGCGACCTTCACGGATTGCTCATTTTTACCTTCAGTTCCCCCAAAAATTAAGATATTAATATTTTAAGATATTATAATTAGACTTCAAATTTTTGATCGCCTCTGATTGAAAAATAGTTCACTTGAAAAATAATAAGCCACTTCAACACAACTGGAAAAAGTCTTTGCATTGTTTTGATTGAATTCCTTGTAATGAAAACTTGTAATGTAAGTAGCGAGTCCAAGTAGTAGTCTCATAATTATGTGGAAACATTGCTTGTACGTGTCTTATTTATACTGAAATAGAAGAATAGAATACAAATTTATTGACAAATTTGTTTCTTTGCTTTTTTCTGAAATTACTCCAATATAGACTGCCATTCAGTTTTCAATCGTTTTTCGTTCATTTTTTTCGTCAGATTTTTCTGAGAATCCTCTAGTAGAAACTTCGTCTATTCGTCTTTTCGTCACCAGTTTTCCTTACATTTCTCTCATATTTCTCCCTAGTACGAAACTTCCACTTCGTTTATCAACTACATTTTTCTCCACATTTTTCCGGAATTACTTTAACACGTAACTTCCGTTTGGTTTCTTATCACATTTGCCTGAGATAACTCTTGTACGATCTTTCGTTCGGTTTTTCGTCAGAGTTCCGTTATATTTCTCGTCACAAGTAGTCTGAGATAACTCCAGTACAAAATTTCCGTTTGGTTTTTCGTTACGATTTCGACACAATTTTTAATAACATTTTCCAAGATTTTTTTGCTGTAAAAGTCTTGTTACATATTCTAAGATTAGTATTGTATGAAATTTTGAAGGGGAAGCTTCGATCCTTACACACTAAAGAACATTGACAGATAATCACCGAGAAGTAGAGAGTAATGAGAAGAGAAAATAATACCGAAGTATCATTTCAGGCCAAACTCTGCATGAGCAAATTAAAGCAGCGATTATCGCGTTCTACGAAGACGATCAAGTAAGCGTTACGATGCCCGGTATGAAAGACTTTGTTACTGTCCGCAATAACAACGGCGAAAAAATTCGTTTCCAAAAAAAATTAATGTCGGGTAATCTGAAAGAGTTATACCAACACTTCAAAGAGAAGAATCGTAACATAAACGTTGGATTCTCTACGTTTGCATCGTTGAGACCGAAACACTGCGCTTTAGCTGGAGGAGCCGGAACGCATACCGTCTGTGTATGCCCTATGCATCAAAACATGAAACTGAGGATTGCAGGTAAATATTAACTTCATTTAGTTGGTATGTTTTTGAAATGTCCATATCTTGCTTCCAATTGCATAATCTTATTGTACTCATTTATAATTTTTACACATTCCAGCGTGCAATTTGAAACCACTGACTAAGGATTCAGCAATTCCTCTGGCAAAATACGAGGATTGTTTGCTGATGTTGTTATGCGCTGTTCCAAAACCTTCTTCTCATTTGTTGCAATGTTCAATGTGCCCGGGTCAAGAGCAACTAAAGGACGTATTGGCGAAGATCTTCGATGACAATGACATTGAAGACATCACGTACTCGCAGTGAGCTTTGAAACCTCGTGCGACACTTGAAACGTTCGTTAAAACCGTGGACGAATTCATTGAGGAATTTTGCGAGCAAGCGAAAAGTTTTTTGCCGCATTGTTTTATTGCTAAGCAACAATCGGATTTTCTGAAGTCGTTGAAGGAAAACTTGAACGAGGGTGAATGCATCGTGATATGTGACTTCGCAGAAAACTACGCTTTCATTGTCCAAAACGCTACTCCCGGGTTCCACTTCAATAATGATCAGGCTACTGTGTATACCGTGGTAGTATATTACAAGCAAAATGGAGAAGTAAGACATAAGAGTCTCGTTATCATCTCAGATTGTGTTCATCACGATGCCGTTGCCGTCTACGTTTTCACGCGAATTGTCGTTGATTTCGTTAAGACTGAAATAGGAACGCCATCTCGCATATTCTACTTTTCCGACGGCGCTCTACAACAGTTCAAAAACTTTAAGAACTTCGTGAATCTAGCGTTTCACGAGATTGACTTCACAATCCCGGCAGAATGGCACTTTTTTGCTACAGCACATGGGAAAGGCCCATGTGACGGAATCGGTGGGACACTGAAAAGATTGGCTGCAAGGGCGAGCTTGCAGCTTGCCGTCGACCGTCAGATTCTGGCGCCTCGCAATCTGTTCGAATGGGCCTCAACGCTTGGCACGCTGCCATCAATAGTTAAGAGGTTTTCTGGGGTGGGGGACTACAACTCAGCAAAAGAGATGCTCAAAGAGAGATTCGAATCTGCTAAAACTATCCCGCAAACACAAAAACAACATTGTTTTATACCAACACCTGAAGATATGGTAACGAAGTTGTATTTTGCATCGCCAGATTTCAAGATCCATAATATCGTCAAACAAAGAAAATGAATTGAATTTTCCGCGAAAAACGTTTTTTGAAATAAAGAGTTCTATTAAAGGCATTGTATGATTTGAAAATGTATCAACGTGACCTAGCTCTTCATCCCTGCAATTCGATAATGCTTCTTTATGATGATTACCTGAAGAAAAAGCTTGAAGATCAACTTGGAATGCAGAATTAATCTGATATCAAATTGTTGAGAATGATCCTCTATTTCGAATAGAGGTTATTCGTCATAGTTTAACATCGATTTTTTGATCTACAAAAGATCGCTTTGGAAAAATTTGAAAAAATTCCTAAAAATCCTGTGTTGCATACGAAAATATTCAAATAACATCCCATCATGAATCGACCTTTGCTTCTATTTTTTTAACGTTTTTTACGAAAAAAGCTAAAAAAAAACAGGTGGAAGGAAAAATCTGGACATTATGAATCTAGATTCAAAATTTTCTATATTCAACACCAGATTTTTGAGAATTTTTTCAGATTTTAAAATCACGGCCCTTGAGGTGTTTTAAGAATAAAAAAGTTCAAAAAATTAGCATTCACACAAATTTGACTGGAAAAATCTGAAAAAAATGGTAAGTACTATTTCGAGTTAGAACAATAGCATTAAAAAAATGGGCCAAATCCAAGACATCGAGGGTCAGACCCAGGTCGACTTGGTATGGAATGCCCCATATACATCTGAAGAAGGGCGACATTAAGAGTCATGAGCGAATAAAATACCGTCCCATAATCTTTGCTTTGTTATAAAAAATATAAAGGAAGCTGTGCAAAATAATCAAGAAAAAGGAGTAGAACAACGAAAAGTTAAACTACATAAAAAACGTGTGTTTTTATAAACCAACTCCATCAGTGCGCTTCGCAATAATTTGGTTCTCTCGTACACGAGATCATAAATCGCCAAACACTTCGTTTTTCATTTTATAGAATCATTTCGGAAAAAAATGGAACAAATTGTTTAACTCCGTCTCTCTCGCATTCATAGGTGCTTAGCTTCCCCCTTATCGAAACAGCGCAGTGAAACCGTCACAAACACAAATTCAGCATACTATTGTCCACGTCTCTGTCCCATTTCCCGTTTCGAACGGTCAAAAACTCGACCCGTTCCCGAACCTTGATAATTTCACCACAATTCAGAACTATTTTAGAAAATGTTTGTAATTTTTTTCAGAATTTTTGAATGTTTTTTTATGTGTCAAACTGAACATTTTTTAATCCCTGTAACTTCGCAACTATCAAACGTCCAGAAAAATGTTTGAGAATTAATAGATGTAGTTTGAATGAACTTTTTGCAATAAAAATAAATTAAAATAAATGTTTTTCTGAAAGTTTATTCAAAACTACATATTTTATTTCTTGAACAGTTTTCTCCGTGTCTAATAGCTTCAAAGAGACAGGGGTTTAAAAAAATGTCGCTTTTGGTTATGTAAAAAAATTAACGATCCCAAAATGCTGAACAAAATTATAAAAAAATGTTGTTTAAAACTTATGAATTGTGGTGAAATTACGATTTTTTTTTAAGTGGTAGAGTTTTTGATCGTTCGGAAGGGAATGAAATGCCCCATACAGTCAGAATATAACGACACTGTCCACGTCTTTCAAGCAACACGTTGACAATGTGATGAACGCGGTCAAAGTTAAAGTCGACTACCGCTCCGAAAACGTAACACGAAAATGCAAATTCGTCATTTTTTTATGCCCAGTTTTGCCCAGCGATTTGCTTTTTTGTTATTGATGAAAAAACGCTGAATTTCGTTTTATCCAACTTCTCTTATCATGGAAATGCCAGAGAGTAATTATCGGAGATACGCTGAATTTCATTTTATTCAGCGTTTAACACGAAAATCCGAGTGAGTAATCGAGCAAAGACGATGCAGGATGTCCTGCATCGTCTCTTCTCGAAATGCTGTACGACACAAGATTGAAATCTTGTCCTGCCTCGTTATGTTTCGTCACTAGTTATACTAACGATTTTACTCGAGTAAATTGAAACCGATAGAACTGAAATTTGGTACGTGAATAGAGCAAATAATGTTTGATTTCAAATGTAGTGAAAGTATTTGTACTTGGACAAATGAAAAGCACTTCAAGTACTATACTTGAAGAACAGTGAGTACTTTCCGGATTCCAAGTACACATGTAGTTGAAGCAGTATCCTTCAAGTACAAAACAAGTACCATGTACTGAAAGTATCGCACAGCTCTGCTATAAAGCAATAGTATCAAGACTATGAAGGAAAAAGCATGAAAATGTAAAATTCCCCTTAATGGTTATACACCTGACAATATAATGAATAAGCGGAGAGCATTTGACACAAAACTCATTTATATATTATCTTCGCTTGAATGGAGAATGATTCGCAACGTACACCGGAGCAGTTCGCGTTGCGAACTGCTCCGGTGTAGAGATATCAACTAACTTCTCAGCCACGCGAACGACGATAGAGTCGGAGGTCAGGGACTCAAATACGTTCATCCATTAGGTACTGCATATATGCTATTCTCTTACCACGGTTGCATGATGCACTTCCAGTTACACCGCACGAGCAACAGCCTGTTGCGAATTTGATTCTATCACACACATTACGTATGTGTGGTTGGATAATGTAGATAGATCTATGTTCGTGGATACCTTGAAGTGGGTCTGAAAAAAATTTCCTATTTTTGTTTCAATTAATGTTTGAAACATGAAGTGTTCGCGAATGAATCGTCTGCGAAATTTGGAAAAAATTTTACATAGTCATCAATTTGATACCATTTTTGGAATATTTACTAGTCGACGATATTGATTTTAACCCTTTGAAGCACTGTAGTATGTCTCTTGTTCCACGATCGAGTGCTATATGTTTTAATGATAAAATAGTACCAAACTTCTATAAAATCCTCAAAGGGTTGATTCGTCTGTTTAAGCATTTTATTATTAGAATAATTATTTTAACCCTTTTATCAAACTTATATGTTGTTTAGTACTTTCCAAATGTTTTGCATGGTCATGCAAATGTGCTTCGATGTGTCAGAATACTGTATCTTTCAACGAGCTTAATTAAGTGTTGTCAAATTTGTCTGATATCCTCTGAAGTACTATCCTATCCAAATGAACTCAAATTTCAAATCAATACAAATTTCATTTTTATTCAATTTCAATTTTATTGAAATTAAAAATTTGCGTTCGGCTGAAATTTCATGTCAAATTTGCGTTGTTCATACGATGAAAATTTTACATAGTGTAACTTTAGCTGCCGATCGCACTTCCGGTGCATGGTACGGTGCATGAACCAAGCACGCATCTGAGTATTGAAGCCACAATTTGCATGTGGGTTTAATACTCAGATCGCTCAGAACAAAATGACATCGCACGAGGCGCGAAAGCCGCCGTTCGACCCCGTAATGTTGTTTGTTTATTAATGACAATCGTTTCGATTCTATACGTGGATCTCACAATATCGCCTTAAGGAGAAGCAAATCGTTCTCGTTATTTCGAAGATACAATATATGATACTGATTAGAAAAATAATATTTACATATTTATTTCTCAACAAGAGACGCGGTACCGTCTCGACACTAAGTACTTTAAAAAACATTTTTAATCGAAACGCTATAAAGTAGTTATACTCCCATATGACGGAAGTGGAATCTTTGAATCGATGATATTTGAAATAGAAGCATCAGCTCGGAATATCGAAGACACTTTTCATTGTGTAATTCAGTCGTAAGCTTTCCAACGCGCACAGTGACAATCATAACTGTTCGGCAGATGCTGCGATATGGGCATGGTGCGCCGAAAAAGGTCCGAAATGGATTGGTGGTTTTAGTGTATACATTTAATGTCGTTTTTTCCCAGATTTTCCCAGATTTCGACAATCGTGTATAATTTTTTAGCGCGTTCATCGTTGATATGTCATCGTACAAACATTGATTCATGGACGAAAGAATACGATAGAAATAAATTAATTCTATTTAACAATCGTCAATTTCATAAACGAGAAAAAGGACATGGTAGTTTTGATGATACTCGTGAAGCTCTCAGGGTTAATGACGAAAACTTTCCCTGCTGTGAGATGGAACGCACTGCTACTCTTCATTATCACGAATATCAAATCCTTCGTGAGACGCGATGAGAAATTATACCAGGAGCAGTTGTATGCTGCGTTTCGCACATCGCTCGCGTTCGACGAC
>JAPYZD010004847.1:0-10689 GCA_030522725.1 Ichneumoninae sp. B BG-2022a | reverse complement strand
TAAAGAAAATTATGGAGTGCTAATCCAACCGTCCAGAGAGTGAATTTGTGAAGCCCGGGAACTCGACTAATGGCCAATAACGTACAGTGGAAGCGTGTGATCGAATCGTAAGTTATCAAGCGAGCGGGAGTAGGCGGGATCCCGATGGGCGAATCGAGCCAGTGAGAAAATCCGACCCCATCGGCGTCTGGGCAAGTCCGCAGGTCACCGCCGAACCGTTGGATTAACTCTTGGGCATGCTCGATGTGCTGGCAGAGCAACTGGTATGTTCGTTTTCACTGACCACGCCGATTACAGCCCGTTGCGCAAGACAAGGTATCGAGGGTTTTATAGAGAAGCCTGCGCTCGTCGATCCTCCGCAGTCCCTCCCGTTCCTCCGGTTACCTCATGGAAAACCCAATAACTAGCGCGATCCCATCATCGGACCCAGATGCATTATCGGATATCGTTCGATTAACCTCGATAGCCACTCCGCCAGGCTTTTGTAATAGTGAAAAATTGGGTCTCGTTATAGCATTGAGTTACGATCGTTTAGCCTCACAGCGATACGGTTATTCCTGCACCAAATATACTTGCACACACGCACACAAAACAGGGAGTTCATGCATCGAGAGAACTCGCCGAAATACACATCACAAAGCCTTCATCGGTGCACCAACGAAATACGCCACGTTTTTCGGAGAATTACCATCGGGTATAACAGTATTTTGGTGTACGCGTAAAAATGATCTATGCGAACACGATAAATCGATATGTTTTTGGTCCCGCCCTCCGGAAGAGGATTCACCAACGGATTTACCCAGCGTAAAACTGGACTGATGAAGCTTTAACTTCGTCCATGCGAATGCGAGGGCGGTAGTAAAAGGTATTAGCACAAATAAAAAAATAACCGCTGGTAAAAGGGTTTTCGCATAAAAACGGGAGGAGCGATATAAAGTAAGTGAGAGAACGGCGAGTTTTCCCGAATGGAATCATCTCGAGATCCGACGCGTAAACTCGAACCGCTCGATGTAGATGCAAATCGTGATCAATAAATCTGGTGTGGGTCGAAACCGTATAACGGAGAAAAAAGGATACTCGGTTACACGGAAAGAAACCAGATTGAAGATATAAAGCTATGTCGCTCCTACCGTAGGAGAGATATTCCGGTATTCCTGACCTTTCTTGCGGGACTACGTACCAGTACGCAGGACCAACGTCAGAGACATCACGTTTCTTTCTACCAGCGCGGATGTCGATAAATCTCCGTAGGGTTGTAAATCCTTATCACCCCTCTTTTCAAACCATTCGCACGGACCGGATCTTCCGCTGATCCTGGGAAGACCCACCGTGTTCATCCAGGAGGTACGCGGTTCCGTTTCTCAGGAAGTCAGTCATCTCGCGTATTTCCATCGGGTCTTCGTATGGTTCTTTCTCTCGGAATGGGTTTTCGCAACTTTATTGCCAGTCTCGCCGGATTCTCTGCGAGCACCGCAACCCAGCAGCCGATTTATTCCCAATGATAAGCATATTTTTATGCACCAATCTAGTCGTGCACAGGAAAAAAAATATCATTGAATCAAGTAAAATTTGCTTGCGGGCTGCCAAAGCAGTAAAAACGTTGTTTCAATTCTAGTCTGAGTTCGTACAATTTCATACCGGATTGAAACGATAACATCTCACCTTGACAGTCTTGCTGTTGTTGTTTCAATATCATATGGAATGGTAAGACATGAGCCTCCTACGAGATTAAAAATGAGCTTTTGAAATTTTTTTGTTTTTTTTTTCGTATTGAAGTTAACTGCAGATCGACAACCAAGCGAGTGTACTGAAAAAAAATTTTGCTTGCGGGCTGCTGAAGACAAGAGAAAAAAATTTCAATTCTTTCAATTCCATGCGACATTGGGACAAAGACAGCAAACTGTCAAGATGACATGTTATCATTTCAATCCCGTATGGAATTGCATGAATTGAAAGTACAATTGAAAGAATAATTTTTTCCTTTCTCAGTCGCAAATGAATTTTACTTGAGACACTGATAATTTTTTTGTATTGAAGTTGATTGCGGATCGATAACCGAACGAGTGCACTGAAAAAAAAAATTGCTTGCAGGGTAGCAAAGAAATTTTGTTAAATTTCAATTCTTACAATTCCATATGACATTGAAACACAGACGGCAAAACTGTCAAGATGACATGTTATCATTTCAATCACGTATGGAATTGAATGAATTGAAAGTAGAATTGAAACAAACATTTTTTTCTTCGGCAGCCCGCAAGCGATTTTTTTTCAGTGTGGAGACTCAAAGCCCAGTGAAATACCTCGCTGGTACTGAAAGCTGTAATGCTATTTTTTTCTGAACAATACTGAAACTTCGGCGCCTGGCAGGAGTTGTAGCGAAAGGACGAGTGAAGCATTGAACTCGCGTAAAGTCGGGCGCGGTTACCGGAGCATGTACGTTCGTTATCCGTGAAAGTTCCACGGTTTATGGAGTTATAGGATCGAACTCGGGCACTCGTTGCAACGCTGTCTGTTGCTGGTCTTGCAAAAGTCCCGGCGAGGTGAGATGAGGGGGTGAGGCCGCCTCGGTAAACGCGTTTCCCCAAACGGGAGCACGATGGAGAGTAGAATCGGCGGCTGCGGTAGTAACGGTGCTGAGTCAAAGTTGGCGCGGAATAAGTGACGGAAACCCGTCGCTCAGCCTTGGCTCTTGCGAAATCTTTGACGGTTCCCTTCGGTCCGCACAGTGTCCGGGACCGCGGTGTCAAGAAGGTACGCGTAAACCGTGCGGAATCGACACACTACACCCAGAAAAAAACATTTATTTGACGTTCACCGTTTACTAAGATTAAGTAAAATATTCCTTTGATTTAAATAAATATTTATTTTAATTAAGTATATATTAATTATTAATAGTTAATGAAATATTATTATTAAGTATAAATATTATTATAAGTATTATTAATAGTTAATGAAATAAATATTTATTTAAATCAAATAAATGTTTTACTTAATCTTAATAAACGGTGGCCGTCGAATAAAAGTGAAAAGGGAAGCTCCCATAAATTCGCCGTTCCAAGTGGCTCAAAATTCGCCTTTCCGGCGATCCCAACTATCCCAACTCAACCCCGGGAACCGAGTGGTCGCGAGCATCGGATGGACATGGAAATCAATTTGTGGCATTCGGATATCAGAAACCAAGTGTACACCGTCAACATGAGAGGCCCCGGAGATAAACCGGCAACTAAAGTGCAACGTAAACGCGGCGTCACGCGGAACGGCGATGAGGAAGTGGCGCTACTGAAGGTACGGACGGATGAGAATCAAAGTGCGGAAGGTCGAAGAGAGGCAGGTTCGTCCCGAGAGTTTGGGATGGGGATAGAAGACTCGCCGAATGCACAAGCAAGGAGGATCTCCCGTCTCCAGTTAGTGCACTCCGGATATCCCCGAACGAAGCCAGCAAGAGCCCCCGAAAGTCTGGACCAAGAGTTAACCGAGAGGGAGTGACTGTTTGCGGTCGAGTTCACGACTGTTTGAACGGGAAAACGATGTTTCCTTGGATGGAACTAACCTCCTCGCCCCACTACATAACTGCACCGTCGAAGGAGTAACCACCACCGGCAACACGATCCCCCTTGCAGCTTTGAGATCCTTTTGAATAGCTACGAGCTCGTACCGGAGGATCCAACCAAAGCTCTTCGGAGCCGAAAGGTGCGAGAGAGTTTGTCCTGTGCATCTCCGCTGGTCCAGCCGGAAATGGCGGAAGACGGGAGATGTGCGGCCACTACGTAACAACACCAACGGCAACTAAACTGATATTACCGTGCCGCAAACAAACGGGGACCAGAGTACTGGACGCGCTCCGCGTACCTATTCGTCCCTTCCTTCCTCGGGACGCGCAAGACGCTCTCCCTGCGGAGTTTACTGCTCGACCACGGAGGAACAATCTTGAATTATTCGGAGGACAAATGTTACCGTTTCTACCGCTTGCATTCTTCACCAACGCGCTCGTCCCGTTCGCATTCTCGTAAAAATGTATCACTGACGTCTCTTCATCTTGGATCTAGGGTAAAAGTGGGGATATCATTGATTTACGTGTTAATCGAGGTGGGCCATATTCACCACGTTCACCCTAAGGCATGTAGTGGATTCCCGAGCAAACTCAACTTCGCAGTCAACGCAGAGAAGCTAAAAGGGCGAACCTTGCGCCGATGTAAGGTAATTCCTCTCTCAAAAGAATACCGGAATTTACACCGATATTGCGAGGCTCCAAACGCTATCTGGTAGAATATCTCCGTACATGAGCTGCCTATCCAGCTGGATCAGCACAAAAGCGATCTGCAATTCTCCTCTCAGTTTACTTCCCAAGCGGGCAAAACTCTTGAATAATATCTACAAATTCGCGTACCGCTTTCCTTAATTTTTCATCACCACTTTGTGCAGCGCTATCTCTACGGCGCTCCTTTGACTTTCAACACCGTCGGATCTTTCGCGTGCTGCCTCGCGCAAAAAAGCATCGCGCATAAATACAAAGGAGATCTTTTAGCGGAGCATTATCGAACCATTGGCCGACCGAACACACGATGTGCCGAGGCGTGCCTCGAAGCCGTGGCTCGTACGGTAGGGTAAGTGTAGAAGGATATCGTACACGGAGAAAATACCCCAGTATAAATTCATGATATCGGTTTCCATTCCCTTCGGCCATCGCTCGAGGGGAAGAGCCGCCCAAGCGTTCCGTGAATCGGCGATATGGCACAAACGTCTCTATGCGCTTCTATTTCTATCTTTGGACGAAACGAACCCACACGCGGGCGACCAGAAATATTCGGAACCTGTTCGTGTACGATAGGTCGGAGAAATCAGGGTCCTGTTAAATCTGCGCGAGCACCGCGGATTCGATGGGAAAATCTTGCATTCCGCACAAGGATAGCCGAGCCGTACGAGAAGCGATCGAGTCCCGGTGATTGAATAAGCTTCCGGAACTGCCGCGCGCCGCTGGTAAAAGGCTCGAACTGCGACTACCGATGTCTAACCGGATACATATTGTATACGACATTATAGAAGATTGGAAGTTGGAAGTAGGAAGTTGCACGATCAAAGATCAATCCCATCGACGTTCCACCGTTCGGACACTCGTTATCCGGCTCGTTCCAGTGTTCACTTTCCTCACTACCGAGAGTGGTTCACCCCGCGATACTCCTCGCCACGGACCGACCGTGCATAAATATTCATGCGACCGAAGCTCACGGAGGCGTGTTCACGACACTGCGAAAGACCTTGCCAAAGCCGTTCTGTCGTTCGCGCGCAAGAATAACATGGAATTCACCGAGGGAACTTACGCAACGACGACCATCGTTCCCGCCAACGGGAGATGGAAAGTGGTTAATTTTACGGTGAATTTGGAATTCCACTGTCGAACGGGGTTACCCCGTTGCATCGGTGATTCGGGGTCGAAAACGCGGGCGCGTTAGAGCGTCGCCGAGACACAGAAATAGATTCGAGCGTACTCTACGCGCGAATGCACGCGCAAGCGTTTGTTTCTCCGGCTCATTCGACAAACATTTCTTGTTCACAAAGATACACGATCAAAAAAAAGATCTTGTTAATTTTGCAAATTTTAACGAATCATTATTTACTTTAAAAAAGTAATTGTGAACGTTCGTGAGGAAGAAATGTTTGTTAAGGATGTTTGGGCCAAAACGCGTTTCTATTCGATCGCTACAAAACTTTGCTACATTGTAGGGAAAGACCCACTGCATCGTTTGCAATTTTTTCAGATTTTTTTACCGTGTAGTTTTTTCAGTAATGCGTGTACAAAGCTACATAAGGCACCGTGTAAACGTTTCGGGAATCGTTCGGTAACGACAGAATGTAGCGATTTTCTCCGCCAATTTCTGTCAGATTCGAATGAAAAACCTACCACGGCGAAGGGCATACTATCAGACAGATTGTGTCCAAATTTTTAAAAAATTCACCGTTTTGTTTCTGAGATAAATTTAATAAACGAAAAAACGAAAAACCCTATCTATGTCTAGCCGCTTCTCACGTTGTTTGCGTTTCTCACTCGCACACTGACTAACGCGGTCAGCGGAGTCCCCCTCCCGTTCCCCTCCCGCGATTTTGGCCCAAACATCCGTAAGGCCATGTAAAAAATGTACCACGTGACATATGAGTGCGAAAGAGATAGATTCATTTTCGGAATCAATGCCATATAACATTAGATGACGTTTCGGATAAAACGGAAGCATCATCGGGCCCGGTATTAAATTGTACATCCGCTAATGCTTTTTTTCCCGAAAAGCCCACGGTCTCTGAATCGCATTCATTACAGATTGTGGTTAGTGACTGAGGCGTTTCACATGTCCTTAAGGGTAGTACTAGCGGACAGCCTAAGCCCACGTGAGTTCAGAGAGAATTGAGAGAGAATTGCGAACACTTCTCGAAGGGATAAGTATCTGGAAAAGATCAAGCATATGGAAGGTGCTGAAAAGATTGATTATGCGTAATAATAATTCCAAAATGTTATTAACAAATGAATGAAAATAAAAAATTGTTCAACAAATCCCCCGGCAACTTAACTTTTTTCGTATAAAAACAATTTGTTAATCTTTTTGAACACGAATGAATTTTTTCAGAATTTTGTGTAATTTTTGAAAATTATGTTTTTTTATTAACTGAAAACGCGATTTTAAAAAATTACACGTAATTCTGAAAAAATTCATACGTATTCAGAAAAATTAACAAATCGTTTTCGTACAAAAAGTCAGATTGCCAGGTTATTTGTTGGGAACATTTTTTTCATTGATTTGTTAATAACATTTTGAAATTATTATTATGTCAAATTAGTCTTTTCAGTACCTTACATAAGGCTGATTTTTTCCAGATTTTTATCTCATCGAGAAATGTTTGCAATTCCTCTCTCAATTCTTTCTGAACTCACGTGGGCTCAGGCTGTCCGCTAGTGCTACTTTAAGGATATCCTTATCAGAAACGCGAGAGGAGAACGGGAGAGGAGCTCCGCTGAAAGCGGTAGTCACTGTGCGTGAGAGAAAGGTGATACAAAGCAAGTGAGCTAGAAAAAGACAGACGCTTCGTTTTTTTTTTAACCGACTTGAAAACGAGACCGCAAATCTTTATCAGGGCTGACACTTGGCTTAGTGGCCTATCACGGAAGTAAGCCATCACGGAAAGAATAAGAAGAAATCTTTATCAAATTTGAACACTATCTGTAACAAAGTATGCTCTTCAGTCAGTTAGCTTTTTATTTTTATTGAACAGAAATTGGCGGAGAACGCTACATTGTATCCTTTTTGAAATTAGATGCAATCCTTTCCATGTTAAATACGTAACTTTGAAATTACATTGCAAAAAAGCTAGACTGTCAAAAAAATCTTTAAAAATGCCAACATATAAAGCGTATTTTTTTCTATAGACCACATAAGTTTGATCAGGATCGAACAGAAACGACTTTTCGAAAGGATATCTTTAAAACGTAGAAAACCGACTTTTAACCGTGTACGTTCGGAGTTGAGGAGGTTCGGGTATAAAAAATCAGGTTGAAAAAGAAATCTTTAAAAAATTTGAACACTATCTTTAACAAAATATGCTCTTCAGTCAGTTACCTTTTTATTTCAATGGAACAGAACTACATTGTATCCTTTTCTAAGTTAGATGCGATCCTTCCAATGTTAAAATACGCAACTTCGAAATTACTTTGCAAAAAACTAGACCGTCAAAAAATCTTTCAAAATGCCGACAAATAAAACGTATTTTTTTTCTGCAGACCACATAAGTTTGATCAGAGTCGAACAGAAACGGCTTTTGGTAAGTATATCTTTAAAGCGTAAAAAACCGACTTTTAACCGTGTACGTTCGGAGTTGAGGAGGTTTGGGTAGAGAAAATCAGGTTGAAAAAGAAATCTTTATAAAATTTGAACACGATCTTTAACAAAGTATGCTCTTCAGTCGGTTACCTTTTTATTTCAATGGAACAGAAATTGGCGGAGACGCTGCATTGTATCCTTTTTAAAGTTAGATGCGATCATTCCCATGTTAAAATACGTAACTTTGAAATTACGTTGCAAAAAAAACTAGACCGTCCAAAAATCTATAAAAATACCAACAACAATTTTTTCTATAGACCACATAAGTTTAATCAGGATCGAACAGAAACGACTTTTGGTAAGTATACCTTTAAAACGTAGAAAACCGACTTTTAACCGTGTACGTTCGGAGTTGAGGAGGTTTGGGTATAGAAAATCAGGTTGAAGAGCGCCCGAATCGAGCAAGGCTGAATCTATAGAACGGCTCTGTGACACAGAAACACACACGCAGATACCATTTTATACAGATATATAACCATCGTAGAAACCGCGTGTGTTCGCCGCTTGCCAAGTGAAAGCGTTCGCGAGCTCGCTTGTGTAACTCGAACTAGTGGGGCGGGTGTCGTACATACGTCGTCGTGGAACACTCTTGTCGGTCGGGGCTCCGACTCTCTCGTAATACGAACGGCGCGCCTAGACTGGAATGGTGACTCCATTCTAATACGTTAATCTAATACCTCGGAAGCAAAAAAAAGCGAAAAAAAGAGAAACAACTGCGGAGAACTAATTAATATTTAATAGCTCGGATTTATTAGAAATGTCACGTTCAAGCTCGTCGCAGATTTTTTTTGTTATTTTGCCTTCGTTTCTGTAAACCTTCGAATCTCCGGAACCGAGTGATTTAGTACCGGAGAATTCGCGGTTCAAATTACCAGATCGTTTATCCCATAAAACGATATCTAATCGCCATATGCGTTGAGGCACGTGTCGGTGAAAACGGAGGCTAATTTTGTTTTGTTTTTGTTTTCTTTTTTTTTTTTTCCTAAAGCGTGACTCTACGATTGGCTGACTTTAACTGCCACTCGTTACGCGACTCATTAATCTCTCGCGGCGGTAGGTTTCAATATTGGCTGTAACGAGCCGGGAAACGGTGGTCCGTCATTGGAGACGACGGCAGGTCAGGCACACGCTTTCCAATTGTTTCTCGGTGAATTCTGTACCCATGGGAAGAACGGGAGAGTTGGCCACGAAATTCCTTCCTCTTTTCGCGACGTCATATTTGATGCTTACCTTACATTACTAGCGTACTTTTGCCTACACATTTATGTGCCCACATGAGCCTCCTACGAGACTAAAACTGAGTTGTTGAAATGTTATGTTTTTTTCGTATTGACGTTAACTGCGGATCGATAAACGAGCGAGTGCACTGAAAAAAATTTGCTTGCGGGCTGCCAAAGACATTTTTAAAAATTCGATTCTTTCAATTCCATGCGACATTGAAACAAAGACGGCAAAACTGTCAAGATGACATGTTATCATTTCAATACCGTATGGAATTGCATGGGTTGGAAGTACAATTGAAAGAATAATTTTTTCCTTTGGCAGCCCGTAAACGAATTTTACTTAAGTCACTGATATTTTTATTCGGTGTGCCATTCTTCACCATCTACGAAAGTCACCGTTCGATTAAATTGAGCGATTAAAAAAAAATTGTTTGCGAGCTACCAAAGAAATTTTGTAAAATTTAAATTCTTACGATTCCATGTGACATTGAAACAAAGACGGCAAAACTGTCAAGATGGCATGTTACCATTTCAATCCCATATGGATTTTTGCATGAATTGTACAATGAAAGTAGAATTGAAAGAATAATTTTCGCTTTGGCACCCCGCAACCGAATTTTCCTTGAGTCACTGTTTTTTTTTTTTTTTTTTTTTTTTTTTTTTTCAATGTGCCATTCTTCCCCATCTGCGCAAGTCACACCGTTGAATTTAGCGACTAATAAAAAAAAATTGTTTGCGAGCTGCCAAAGAATTTTTTTAAATTTCAATTCTTACAATTCCATGTGACATTGAAACAAAGACGGCAAAACTGTCAAGATTACATGTTATGGAAATGATAACTCATTTCAATCCCGTATGGAATTGCATGAATTGTACAATGAAATAATAATTTCTTTCCTTTTGCAGCCCACAACCGAATTTTTCTTGAGTCACTGATATTTTTTTTCAGTGCGCCATTCATTCTTCTCCATCTGCGAAAGTCACCGTTGGATTGAGCGACTAATATCATCGAGATTTGAATAGACAGGCATATCGACAAATTCTTTTAATCTGTTTCAAACAAATCCACCGATGGAACCGTCGCGTTCTTTGTGGAATCCGTGGCATTCATGCGGATCCCTTTTTACTATGGACTCGCATTGAATTGTGAAATTCAGAAGGAACGTCACTCGCACAGCGGCTCATCTGGCCCGCGGGGCTCGCAGTGTTTCCGCGAATCTCTGTGACGAATCTTTTTTCCCCACTGTCGAACGTTCGCGACAGCGACCGACCGATGTATCTGTTCCAGTAAACTCTCGCTGCAGACGGAATTCACGTTTATATAAAAAAAAGAGTAGAGCACCCGGTGTCGTATCGGCGTACGCTTCGATCATCGGCCGACGGGGGAAAAGGGCCGAAAGAAAGATGCCCTGGCAAATAGATTAAATCCTGAAGCACTCGGAAATTGAGTGAAAAAGGATATCCTTTTGAGAGTCTCCTCCCCACCCCCCCCCCCCCTCCCTGCTGCTTCAACACCAGAGCTATGTTTTTATACGGAAACAAGAAATGGTAAAATTTTTATACGACTCGGTAAAAAAAATTGGTCCACAGGGGTACAAAAAGTG
>JAPYZD010004846.1:0-14555 GCA_030522725.1 Ichneumoninae sp. B BG-2022a | reverse complement strand
TCGGAGGTTGCATGGCTACTATAGGTAAGAGATCCTCCTCGAGCCTCTTCCGATGTAAGGAGCTTTAACACGATCTCTTCTCCACTTTTCTTTTTTTTTTGGACCGTTGCATGGACGCCAGGATACTTCGCGGAAAAATTGTCGGTCGCTCAGGAGATACACGGCAACATGACGGTGAAGGTGAAGAACGAGTCGCGGATATTTCATCTCAACAATCTGAGCTACGCCGGGCCTATAGTGATGGGATTCGGAGGTGAATAGTACTCATTTTATTAATAATTAACAATATTAAAAATTGTCTTATTTTTTTTTGTCACGTACGGCGGTGCCTAAGAGGAGAAATTATCGCGGTGAAAAGTAACAATATTGATTTTTGATTATCTGAAACAGAATACAAAAAAAAGCATTTTTTTATTACTGTCTGTCCGTCTGTCTGTGAGGCCGCGGCCCAATTTGCCTCGTCCGTTAATAAAGATTGACTTTCGATGAAAGATGCTCAGTTTAGTTATTTAAATTTTGAATTCATTTGTCCATTCCGAAGCTTTGCGTTAAATATACAAAAAAAATTATCCAAGAAAAATATAACAATTGTGAGAAAAATGTAGCCATTTAATTAATGATGTTAAGTAATATTATTCTATTTGAAAAGTAAAAATATCGACTGTCTAATTACGATATGAGATAGAATACTAAGAAAAAAATGCATTTTCCTATTTCCGTATGTCTGTGAGTCCGCGTTTCAGTTTGCCGCGTCCGATAATAACAATTGCCTTTCGAGGAAACATTCTAGGTTTAGTTTTTTATTTCGATTTTATTTGTCAATCCTTTCCGGAGCTTTGCCTTAAATATGAAAAAATATGACATGTTTTAGAAAAATCGTTATTAAAGAAAATGTCAAAATCGGTAAGAAAAAATCTTTTTCTTTTGATATTTAAATGTGACTTTTACATTGTGATAAAAATATACGTTCGATCAGCAGACGGAATTCCACCCGAGTACCCTCCGTTATCTGAAGCAGTCACTCAAGCGCTATGAAAGCAAACAGTCGCTCGTATGGAACGTGCGTCGAGTGAAATATGGATATTGTTTATTTTTCATTGTCATATAAAAAAAGTATCGTCTGTCAATAATCGGTGCATGGTCATTGACTGGGGCGCATGCCGTGTTAATTTGATAATCGAACTGCGTTCGATTCGGAGCAAGATTTGAATTTCGGATTCGCGAGCCGGCATTCGTCCGACACCAAAATAACGGTAACATCACACGAAAGTGGGACAGCGACAATAGATATGCCGCCCGATTGGGCAAAGTTCGAACAGCGTTTCGCTGGAGAAAAATTTTTATATCGCCGCCGGGAGCGGGATTCTCGTGTATCCGATAAACTTTTGTTCCACAGCGGCGTTGCGTTGTCCAAAAATGAGCGAAAAAAAAAGTTTGCCCCCAGAGAGATTTGAACTCTCGACCCCTGGTTTACAAGACCAGTGCTCTAACCCCTGAGCTATGGAGGCTCACGCATGCCTTATGATTATAAACTCGTTAAGTATCCGTCCGGCTTGCGCGCGCATTTGTCTCACCGAATCGTCGTTCGATTATTTGAAAAGTCACTCCCAATAGTTTTCGCAAATGTGTTCTAATCGTTTGCACAGCAAATTTGGTAAAAAAAAAACTCTACACATATAGCGTATCGGGCTCCGTGTCGGTAACAACGGTAGCCACATACCTCGCGACCGTGCGTCGGTAAAAACGATTTTTACCTTACAACTTGAAATTTTCGAACGAAAAGAAAAAAAATCTGTTTCTCATAAAAAAATCTTTAACTTGTTTTGCGGGAATCGGAAAACAATCGCAAAACATTTATACTTTTAATACTGTTATTATAAAAAAATAATAATCATAAAAATAAACAAGGATATATATGATGAGCTGGATTCATCGTGGTGGCCGCATGCGTGATGACCTTCGAGGTCTGCAACAGCGCAGCGAAAAAGACATTTCATTTTTTACACATTACTTCGATTAAAGCCTGCATTTATAATGCAAGTATTGTTATTATAAAATAAAGAATTATAAATATGATGCACAGGATTCATCGTGGCAGCCGCATGCGTGATGACCTTCGAGGTCATTACGCATTACAGACATTACATTTTTTACAGATTACTTCGATTAAAGCCTACATTTATACTGTTAGTATACACTGTAAAAAAATGTTATTTGAAAATTAATGAACATTATTGGCAGCTTTTTTACATAAACCATTTCATACACATGTGCGTTGCAATTTTACAATAAAATTTGTATTTTTCATGAAGATTTTCATAAATTTTGCAGCAAAAGTTTTGTAATTTTAATATCTGGTATTTTTACTTTACAAGCAAAGTACATTAATGTTTAATTAACACGAGTAATGTCAGCAAATTTCAAGTACCAGTACATTAAATTTGCAATTTATTTTTACAGTGTAATAATTATTAAAACCAATAATCAACGATAAATACGATCTGCAGGATTCATCGTGGTAGCCGCATGCGTGATGACGTTCGAGGCCCGCGACAGCGCGGCGAAGGTGGTACCGGCCCGTTTCCGGTTCAACCACGGTTCGACGCTCAAGAACCGCAATCAGCGAAGCCGCCGCTCTACATCGAGCCAGACGACCAAGTGGGATCACCAGTTTGGTTTGTTTCGAGTGAACCGAACACCGAGCCCGAGCGCCCAGGAGATATACCGGAAGCAATTGACAGCGGAGTTCATGATATTCTCGAAGAACCTTCAGGACAAGGGAGTTCCGGCGAATCCGATAAAGAAGAGTCCGAGCGCGCCGTCCCTCGTAACAAAGAAATCCTCGCCGTCGGGCAGAAAGTCCTTGAAGTACGCCGGATGCACGCTCCTCAATCCGGAGCTCCTGCAGAGACACGCATTGTCAGTCGACAATCCGGACTACAGCCCTCAGCACAGAGCGTCGGGCGACGACTCGGAACAGAACAAGATGACCGGAAGTCAAGTCTCCATGGCCATGGATCTTCATATACCGAACAAGGGACCGGTAACGCTCAAAGTCAAAGACCGCTCGGACACGGCGAGGAGGCACCAGCTCCTGAGGCAGACGAAGATCGAGGACGTCGATGAGGCCGCTGCCGAAGAGTCGCGGAAGAGCGCTGGACGCTCGAAGAAGCAACCGGAGCCTGGTACGAGATTTTATTCCTTTTATTTTTTTTGTTTTTTTTATGAATACGATAGTTGCGGAGAATTAATCTTCGTTGCGAATGTGCTTTGGCAGACGTATCGAACTTCGCCCTGAGCGCGTACAGCAAATTCCCGGACGACTTCCTGCCCCGGAAGCGAAGCTCGATCGACGTGAGGACGCCGGACGAGTTCGGCGTAACGAGCTTCGCCGGCGGTGGCTGTTCGCCCCGGGACTTCAGAAAAATCTCCTCGCCGAACTTTCGCAACATGTCCTTCGACAGAATCAGCGGCGAAAGGAGGATGGATAGGTCGCTGGGAAACCGCAAAGCGAGCTTCGAGTTCAGGCGGAGTCCGGACTTCCGGAGAGCTGACTACAGGCAAGTTTCGATGGGACGCCGGGGCTGTTGAAGTTATTAGGGAGTTTGGAGGGCGATACGAGAGGCAGACGTCGCTCGAGACGAGACCGAGATCTTCGTGCAGGGTAATAATCGGGTCGTATGTACGATACGGAGAACGGATTGAAAATGGCACTTTTGGAAATAGGAAAATCGATATTTTGGAAATAGGAAAATGTTTTTTTTTGGAAATAATAAAATTAGTATTTTTGGAAACCACAGAATAACAAAATTGGTGTTTTTGTAAATGGCAAAATTGGTGTTTTTGTAAATGGCAAAATTGGTGTTGGTGTTTTTGTAAATGGCAAAATTGGTGTTTTTGTAAATGGCAAAATTGGTGTTTTTGTAAATGGCAAAATTGGTGTTTTTGTAAATGGCAAAATTGGTATTTTTGTAAATGGCAAAATTGGTATTTTTGTAAATGGCAAAATTGGTATTATTCATCAGGATATTAAAAAAATGTTACCGCTTGGCCACATCACTGTGAATTGGTCTGCCATCGTAGATTCCAGCTATTTCACATCTGCCTATCGCGTCGCAAATCGATCCAAATTAGCGTTGTCGGTAATAAAACCAGTAATTAATTGTTTACACCATCCCGAAACGGAGATTCCCTCGGGAACCTGCATCGATATCCAATTTCGTGAGAATTAACTTTTGACCGGAAATTGCCATTACCTGTCGCCCAATCAATTTCAGTTTGTGTTACCGATCGAGCCCGGCTTGACGGGCCCCGTCGGAACGGATGTTACCTTAAGCTGAAGGCAACTCCTCGGTCGGTAACAAAAACTACAATCCAAAATTCTCTAAACTGGCTAATTTTTCTCGAAAAATCCGAGTAATTCTGCAGTTCGCTATTCTAATCATTTTTTCAAGAAATAAACGACTTGGGAGATTTTTGGGTTGGGCAATTTCAGCTACCTCGCTCGTACTAATAGCGGTTACATTTCACCTTAAATCAAGTCGTAAATCGTTCCGTTCCTCGACAGATGCGTGCCGGACGAGGCGGACATGAGGTCCAGAGCGAACACCGGCGAGAACCTTCGTCGGCCCAGACGCCCGAAGCTCTATCACTCGAGATCGGACGACAACAGGCGCAGATCGTTCGACAAGCACAGAAGGGATTCCCAGCAATCGAGCAGACACTCGCTGAACACGCAAGTGGTCCTCGAGGGTTGCGGTCCCGAGTACGAGCTCAAGTACTTCACGACCACGTCCGTCGAAAGCGATCTGGGCAGTCGGGCCAATTCCGACGAGAGTCACGTACTCGAATCCGACGAGCAAGCCCAGAACGCCGCGTCCGCCGAGAACCCCGTGGAGAGCGACGCCCTCCTCGAGGAACCGGAACTCGAGAACGTCACCGACTCGGAAACCGGAAGTTCCAGCGACGACATGGAGATGGACGAGGAATCGGCCAATTTGCAACTTCGGCCGCAGGGCTCCAGAAGCTCCGGCAAGAGACGCCTCGTCGCCCAGGACACCGTGCTCCACGTGAGCCCCGATTAAACCATCCCAATGTTAGGGGAGAGCGGGGCAAAATGGGACCGTGGAGCGAAACGGGACAGTGAGGGCAAAACTCAATTTTCCAATAATTTTTGGATGCCCCATTTTGTCCCAACGATACATCCCGATTTTCAACTCCGTTTTACCCCACGGGCCACCATTGCGACCATCCAAAAGTCATTGGAAAGTTGCGTTTTGTTTCATAATCCCGTTTTGCCCCGCTGTGCCATTTTGCCCCGCTCTCCCCTACACACACTCGCATGTAAATCATCAAATTTTTTAAATACTCTTTATTTTTTATTTTTTCCCCCCGATGTCTTTCGAAGGTACGAAAATTGCGATTAGTTCCGAGCCTCGACGCAAGAGGGCAGGCGCTGTGTTGTAGAGATGAGAATGTTAGTCGTTTTTGGAATTGCGTTTTTTGACGAGACAATCATTTATCAAACGAGCTGGTCTCGGTTGTCAGGCTCGAATCTGCCGTGCTCGCGATACGGTGAAACGATATTGTAAGGATATTATATTGTATATTTAAAATTAATCGATATCATCGGGCGACAGGGAAAAACGGGAGATCTGTATAGCTTTCGACGAGAATTTACATAAGAGATTAGGGTTCGAAGTCGACTGCGGCTTTGTAATTGGAAATTCATATCAAACTGAAGGCTGCTCCGAAGTTTCGGTAGGTTTCGAGAAGTTTCATTCTTCGCGTTAACTTCTCGTATTTGATGTCTGTCTGATACAATGATAGAAAAATACGGGTGAATCAACTCAAGATTCAGGCAGGAACGTTCAAATAAATATTTTGTTGGTACAGCTAAAAAATTGATTAGTTCAACAATTTTTTTGATGATTTCATCAAAATATTTTTGACCCTTTAAAATATTTTGTTCGACCAACTTAATATTTATTTAAACGCTCCTGCCCGAATGTTTAGGTGATTCAACCGTTCTTTTTTATCAGTTCAACACTTTTTAGGCCTACGCGTCTTCCGCGCAGGAGAACGGGCGATTAAAAATTGTTTCGTTCAGTGTCTCGACGAGGACATGGAGTTGATAAAAAAAACCAATACTTTGGTTACAGTTTACAGTACCGCGTTTGTAGATGCTTCGATTGTCGTGAAACATATATACATATATTTTTGTACCCTGTGCAGCCGTGAAACCCTTCTCTCACAGACTCAGCATCGCTGATAACGCCACCCCCGATAGAGGACTAAACAATCGTAACTGATCATCACTTTGCTACCTTGTTGACTCAATCGATTCAGGCTCTACTCCGAACGCTGGTGGAAGTTTCGGAGCGTTACATCGGTATTTGGCAAACCTGTCAAAACGCCTCGTTCGGTCCTTATCGGGATTTTTTTCGGAATTTACTGACGCCAGAAAAATTATTTATTTTACGGAAAAATATTTATTTATTTGAAATGAATGTTTCCTAAATGCAATTAAATAGTTATATATTTCAAATAAATGTACATTGAATTCAGATAAATATTTATTTATGTCAAATAAATATTTTCTTGACTTGAATTCAATAGATAATTAATTCAATTAAATATTTCGTTGTTTCAAATAAATGATTATTTTAATTCAAGTAAATATTCATTAGCGAGGTACAGTTAAAATAAAAAAAAAATATTCTGAGTGAGAGCCCGATGTAACGCTTCGAAATGTTGACCAGAGCTATTCTCCAATTACACTATACGGATCCGAGGGAGGATGCCCCATATATTGCATCCTCTCACACTCCGATTCCTAACAAACTTCAATTACTGGAAAATACTTTTAAAAATATATAGATATAAAAAAATGCTCTCAATTAGCAGTAGTCACACGTCTTCCGAGTTACGCTCACGACTGTTGAAACTCTCTAGATTAGCTCTATACACTCGACTCTTGGATCTTTTCTATACACCCGATATATTTGTCATGGCTCTTTACCATGTTGAACATGCGGGGAGGACGGGGGGTAATGCGGGTCGGCGCTTGACACAAGCTGTCCCGAATGATTTTCCCCGGACGAATCCGTCTCCCACCCTCCGCCTGCCCCGCAAAAAAAAATAAAAAACTCTTTGTACGATCTTTTTGAGGCGGTACCGCGACGCCCGATACGAGCAGCGAAAAACCCCCAACGTTGAAGTGTTATATCACGCGAGTGTCTTCGTTCCAGGACCACGGTGTGTGAGGTACATTATCCATTATCGTTATACAATATATATATATATATATATATACACACACACACACATTATGATAATCGATGAACGATGAAATTTAGAAAAATAAAAATAAACATAATCGATCTGTGATGTAATCGTTTGTTGTTAAAGAAAGTGGTAAGACGAAAAAGAAAAAAAATACAAAAGTCATATAATAATAATTATATACTGTAGTGAAGTGGATCCGAATGGAGGATGACGAATGAATCAAGTCTGATTGATCTCAATGTAACCGTCGATCGACCGAGGGCGCGATTCGTGGAACGCATGCGCGCAGTAAAAAAAAATTAAATAACTGTAAGATCGGAATGTTGAGAAAAAGTCGTAGGGATTTTTTTTTCTTTTTTTTTGGGGATGAAAAAAAATGCGTTTGATGTATTCAAATGTACAAACCTATTTTTTACTGTCCGCGTGCGTTTGATAAACAGATCGCTGAGGAGCGAGAGTGAGAATCGCTTATGAAGCGACATTGTGTAATCAAGATCGTTGTGAAATATATTCCCTTCTCCCCCCAACTCCGTTCCCTCGAAGTTGTATTATTACTCTCGCATGCTCATTGTTGTGACATCGTCAATAAAAGAAGGAGAGCAGTTGAGCCTCGTTGCTTCGATTGTTTTATTTATTTACTTTTTTCATGATAGCCTGTAAGACATAAACACCGATAGCAACGTCAACGAGCGGCTCAAGGAGAGCAAATGTGTTTCGATTATTTATTTGTTTGATTATTTTTTCCTAGATTATTACGGAAACGTTGTCAATGGAGCGAGACTACTGCAAGGTCGTTGAAATTCGCTGAAATTCTAAGGTAAAAGATGCAGCGGAGGTGAAGGATTCACCACCGTCGGTAAGATGAGAGAAATTGAGTGTCGGTAGCATTGTCAATAAAAGAAGGAGAGCAGTTGAGCCGTTTAAGTTGTCCCGCAAATTTACATATTGCTTTCTCATAAAAGTTGAAAATTGAAATTTTCATATCGCTTTCTCATAATGTTCCTTTATTCGCGAAGCTTCTTCTATTAGGAAACCAAAATTACAGACAATGCTTCCTCATAGAAGAAGCTCCGCCAATAAAGGAACATTATGAGAAAGAGACATGAAAATTTCAATTTTCAACTTTGACGAGGAAACGATATAATAATTCCAATTTTCAACTTTTATGAGAAAACGATATAATAATTTCAGTTTTCAACTTTTATGATAAAACGATATAATAATTTCAATTTTCATCTTTTATGAGAAAACGATGTGAAAATTTCATTTTTTTAGCGTGTAAGGCGTTAACACCGATAGCGATCGCAACGAACCGCTCAAGGAGAGCAAATGTGTTTCTATTATTTATTTTTTCCTAAATTATTTTATTGCCTGAAGGTGTAAGCATCGCTCAACGTCGAAGGTAAAAGACACCGTAGAGGTGAAGGGTTTGCCACCGTCAGAAATGCAGCGGGTGGAAACGAGTGTCGGTAACATTATCAATAAAAGAAGGAGAGCAGCTGAGCAGTTGAGCAGTTGTTGTTATTTGCTTATTTTTTATTCATTTAAGTCTGTAAGCCCTAAACACCAATAGCAATCGCAACCAACCGCTCAATGAGAGCAAATGTGTTTCGATTAATTATTTTTTCCTAAATTATTTTATTACGACAAGGTGTGGGCATTGCTTGAAGTCGAAGGAAAAAGACGAAGCGCAGATGAAGGATTTGCCCCCATCGGTAAGGCAGCGAATGAAAATGAGTGTCGGTAACATTGTCAATAACAGAATGAGAGCAGTTGAGCAGCTGAGCAGTTGAGCAGTTGTTGTTATTTGCTTATTTTTTTTACTCATTTTAGACTGTAGGGCCTAAACACAAATGTGTTTCGATTAATTACTTTTTCCTAAATTATTTTATTACGACAAGGTGTGGGCATCGCTGAAAGTCGAAGGTAAAAGACGCATCGGATGTGAAGGGTTTGCCACCGTCGGTAAGGCAGCGAGTGGAAACGAGAGATGCGCGCCGGATCGACCGGTAGAGCAGCAGCGGCAGGTGTGAGACGCACAGGTGGGCCGCGAGCACGCGGGGGAGGGAAGCGCGAAGCCGCGTTACCGTATAAATCACCTGCAGTGGGAGAGAGAGCGAGTTGCACGAAGTTGTTACCCGGTGGGGAGGAGGATAACCAAGGTGAGCTACGGAGGCAAGGAACTACCGGGGCCCGCGAGTTCGTTCGGCTCAGTCAGCATTCACTGTGCTCGAGCTGATGGCTACGTGGTCGCTATAGTATCTGGACTCTGCTAAATATTTTTTTTCAAAACCCGCCCGACAAGCGTTACCAACGACACGCGCAACGTGACTCATCCGGGACTCGGCTCCAATAATCGACGACAGTTTAAATAATTTTTGTTACAAAAGTATCATCGAAGGTTCGTCGAACAGTTCGTCGGCGATTCGGTGAATCATCGATCGGTCGATCGGACGTCGAGGGTCCAGCGCCGAGTCGAAGAACCACAGGCAAACACACTCGACGCGTTATCGCAACGCTGAAGTTTTTACATTTTTTTATTTATTTTTTTTTTATAAAATATTTGGGGGAAAAATAAGAGGATGTCTTCCGAACGATTTCACAAGTAAGCAAATCTTGGACTTTATGTATATATATTTTTTTGCAAGCTTCGATTATCGGTCGAATTTAAAGTTGACGATGTTATTCGGACAAAATTGGTTTTCTTAAACTGACCAGATTTATCGTCGATCGTCGTCGTGGGGAGAAGTTTTGTTTGTTTTGTTTTTTAGCTTTTATTTTTCTTCGCGCGATCGCAGCCAGGCCTGTGTCCGAGTTTCTCGAGTGGCTCGCAATTAAGTATAACGAACGCTTAATGACGAAACAGCAAAGCGCGATCTCGATGACAGTGTAACGAGACTAATTTCAGGGTACGCCGGACACAAAGCTCCGTCGTCGATGACCTCGCACTTACTCGACTGCTTTGTGTAATCGTTAACCATTTTTGTTTGTTATGTATCGCGTTGATTTTTCTTTTGTAACCAACATATAAGGAACAACGCATCGTTGTAATCAGCAATATTTTTTAATCACATCGACGGATTTGCGTAATCATCAATATTTTTTAATCACATCGACGGATTTGCGTAATCATCAATAATTTTTATTCGTTATTTATCTCGCTTTTTTTTGGTAACCAGTGGAGCACGAACAAAACATTGTTTTAATCAACAACAATTTTTAATCGCAGCGACGGGTTTGTGCAATCATAAAAAAAAATTGATTTGTTATTTATCGCCCATTTTTTTTTTTTTTTTTGGTAACCGGCGGAGAACGAACAATGCATTGTTTTAATCAGCAACATTTTTAAATCGGATCGACTCCGTGTCCGGGATATCGTGAGATCGGACCCGATTCGACACTTCGCGGAACAACGGGTCTTTATCGCGATACTTATCGATGATAACGATAAAAATTTTATCGCAAATGTTATCGTTGTTTTTCTGTTTTTTTTTCTATGTTATTTTTATCGCCGATAGAAAAATTAGATACGATATAGTGCGTCTCGCGCAAGGCTTCTCTGCCCGTTGCTACGACGCTGAGATTCCCATGTGGAACCGGACTAACGCGAAACAAACTTCTCGGAAGGGTGAGTTTCCTTTCGTCGGAGCACAGCAGTCGTCTCTGTACAAATATGTACGTACGCGGGATCGCTGACCGTGGAGAAAATCAATTAAAAATAGAAAACGACGTAAGGAGAAACTGTCGCGTATGTGCCGCGTGTCCGAACCTCTCGGGCACGTGTCCGGCTCGAATTAAACGAGTTAATTGGTAAATTTGAAATTAGAACGCTCCGTTGGCGTAACAAGCGGCCGAGGATTTGGCTTCGAAGAAAGGAATTTACTATTCGGCGCAGATTTTATAAATTCAGCACGAAGCATCACTTTATATTTAAAAAACAATAGAATTCTATTTTTTTTAAATATACTTTCAATAAAAAAATATATAATTGTAATTGAAAAAATACACTCAGAGAAGGATCTTGGACATTTTACCAAGTGATATAGTAAATTTCGAGCAGACAACATGGTACACCAACGCCACTACTAGCGATATGTAAAATTTTCAAAAGAGCAATTTTTACTCAACTCTTGTTGGGTAAAATATGGACATTTTTTCCAGGAGGCGGGTTGGTAAAATTATGCATATTCTGACTAAAAATGTTGGGGATAAAACTAAGAATTTCGTGAATTGAAACTGAGAATACCGCGGATAAAGACTGAGAGTTTCGTCGATCAAACTTTTTTATGTATGTATGTATATTTTTTTAAATTCGATCGTTATAATATGCCGGTATAACCTACAAGTCTAAAACAAACGATCCGCGATCGCGTCGCCACCGATTACTATATTTTCTAAGAAGAAGAACTTATAATCTAGCAAAAATTACGGTATATTCATTTAATATCTGCGATAGCGAAAATTGCCATGTTTTCTAACAGAATGTGTTAGGTTTAATACGAATGTTTGCTAAGATTTCGTTGCAGTTCCCATAGTCGTGAAAGTTCTGTCGGTTTTTACCAGGTGTATGGTAATTTTCATCAGATTCTTCTCTCAATGCATAATTTTCATGTAAAAGAAATGATTAAAAAAATAAAAGAAATTAAATAGATTCGAGTAACGATGTGCAGGATAGCTAGCGATAAATTCATTCGTTATTTGAAGGACCGCAATTTCTATCAGATCCTTCTCTCAGTCTATAATTTTAATTGAAAAAAATAAGATAGTTTAAAAACTATAATTTTCATTTAAACGAAGTTATTTTTAAATATAACAAATTGAATCGACCGAAGTAACGATGTACAGGATAGTTTTCCATAAATTTAATGTTCACTTGAAGGGCCGCAATTTCTATCAGATCCTTCTCTCAGTGTGTAATTTTCATTTAAAATCTATAATTTTCATTTAAGAGAAATTATTAAAAAATAAAACAAATTGAATCGACCGGAGCAACGATGTACAGGATAGTTTGCCATAAATTTAATGTTCATTTGAAGGGCCGCACGAGACGGGGCCTTGGAGATTCTCAAAGAAACGACGCGAAAGGACTGCAACTCCCGAGATGAAGGAGGAATGACCCCGACACTATGGGCAGCCTTCGAAGGTCACATAGATGCGCTGAGACTGCTCGTCGCCAGAGGGTACGTTGCTGGGTGAACAAACTCGCCGCCTCTTGCAAAACGCTCCTTGCGAAACGCTCGGAAATTATTCGTTTTATTTATCCGCAATGTTTAATTATTACGATAGTAATCCAAGGATAATCAATCGAGCGGATATCCTAAATGACCGTGTCGATAGTTATCAATCAAACTCCACGAATGGGTGAAAGTCGACGATTACGACCTCGGTGACATAATGCGAATCTGAATTAAGTACGGAGATGAATATCTGTGCGGTAAAAAAAAAAGAAAAAAACTGCGTATTCAGGCAGCGGACGATTGTTCGAAGGCCTTGTGGGATAATTTCATAGGTGAACGGAAGCGAGGGACAGAGGAAAGAGTACTCTCACCGGTGAAGTCACTCGCTTAGTTTCCAGGAAGCTTTCGCTGAAACTGTTGCATTTCATTGTAACGCGGAAAATTCATCGTTAATGATCTTATCAACGAGCTCCGTCGATAAGATAATTAACGAGCTCGAGCAGCCAGAAAAAAAATTATTGCCGATTATTGCAGATGCTCTCCCGAAATAAATATTTATTTAACAAAAATTAATATTTATTTAATCAAAAGTTAATATTTATTTAATCAAAAGTTAATATTTATTTAATCAAAATCAATATTTATTTAACAAAAATTAATATGTATTTAATAAAAATCAATATTTATTTGCGGGGCACCGGTCGAACAATTTTTCCTCAAAAAAGACAACAATTGCAATTGCAACAGCTTTTTGTTGATCATCATGCCTCCGTTAATTGCAAACAGCCATTCACAAATCCGGTGGAGCATAATATCAGCTCGTATTTACGTTCCATGACCCGCTTGACTAGTCGCGTGGCTAATCGGCCCGAAAAAGTCTCGAGGCATTTTGTCGCTCCGTCTATTTACTTTTAACTTTTTGCCAACAAAAATCACCGATGTGATTCAAGTTTACCGTTAAACCCCTTCCCCCAATCACCGAAATCTGCCTCAATTTCAATTCCCCTGCATTCTGGCTCTCGTCGCCGCTATAAAAAAAGGAAAAAAAAACGTAAAACATAATTTTTATCTCGCCGTTTCTCTCCGCGGTGAGCCACATCGAAGCTTCCGGCGGGTAGCATCGATATTTTTCGTCGTTCCGACATATGGCCCGTCTCGCCGGAAACGCAACGTGCAATCCACCGACGAATGAAAAGAAAAATATAACACCGTGCTATTAAGTATGTATGTGAAGTCGTTTGTGCGTACACACGTGCGTGCGAGACTCGGGTGCGCGTGGGGCGAACGCGCAACCCCACGGGAAATTGGCGGTGTACGTTAGTCCGGTGCTGAGGCCGAGCGGCACGACGAAAAACAATCGAGCGTGCACGAAACAAAACCGGGGCAAACGAAACGAAACGGAACGGAGCGGAATCGAGAAAGAGATGGTTTGCTGCAGCCGTGCTGTACTACCTTCCACCGCGCGCCGCGCCGGCAATGTTATCGCTCGTTATGCCATGCCCGGAGCTCTCGGACGGCGCTAGAGCCGACAATAGTTTAACGATCGCGGACGCGAGTAATGTGTTATCCAACGCTTTCTACGGCGTTAATCGTTGCATAAATAATTAACGAAATTTTACGTATTCGTCGAGCTAGTTTCGTCGAGCTATTTTCAGGGCAGGCGTTTTATCGTTAAGACAACACGAAACATCTCGCTCGACATCCGGCCCGGGCTCGGTCGGTATCGAAAACTGTAATCGACTTTTCTCACGGGGTCTCGTTTGTGCGATCAAAAGAAAATTCACGTGGAAAGCGGATACTGCGGCTTCGGATGAGATGTTTATTTTCATCGTGAATGCCAGAATTCGCGAGTAAAGTTGATTAGAGTTTTTGTGACCGACCGTGGCATTTCGCGTAATGTTAAGGTGGAAGATAATTGGTAACGTTCATAATAAGGCTAAAGCAATAAATTCGACGATGATCTTAAGGTCGTACTAGCGCAATGACTGACGTCGCCTAAGTTTGAGAGGAATAAAAGAGAATTACAAACACTTCTCGATCGGATAAAAATCTGAAAAAAATCAAGCACATGGAAGATGCTGATAAGATTGT
>JAPYZD010004845.1:0-10689 GCA_030522725.1 Ichneumoninae sp. B BG-2022a | reverse complement strand
AAAATCTGAAAAAAATCATGTATACTAAAGGTACTGAGAAGATTATTTTTGCATAATAATAATTGCAAAATGTTATTAACAAATTCATCAAAAAATTAACTGGTTAACAAATTACCCGGCAACAAAACTTTTTTTTATGAAAATGATTCGTTTATCTTTCTGAATACGTTTGAATTTTTTCAGATTTTTAAGTAATCGTTGATTTTTTTTCTATAAAAAAAATAAAAAATCAATTTTCTTGCAATTTTCTCGAATTTTTGTCGAACTTATGCGAAGTCCGTGCGCTGCGAGATTCCCTCCTTAAGAAACAAAGGACAAAAAGTCGATTATAAGTTATGCCATTTAACCCTTTAAGGATGACAAATCCATTCTCCACTAAAAGTTTAATTCGATCAAATTTTCTGTACTTCACGATATGCCAAAAATCTGACAAAATCAGCCGTATTAATGATGTCAAGACTTTTCATTTTGCATAATAGTAATTCCAAAAACTTATGATGAATTTTTTTTTTAATCAGAAAACCTTTTATTTTCTCATTTTAAATGAATTCTTTCCTTATTTAGCAATCATACGAATTTTTTCAGAATTTTCTTACATTTCCAGAATTTGAAAAATCGAGGTGCTTGCGCCAACAGTTCCGTAGTCGTGACCTCAAAAAATTTCAAAAACGGAAAATTAAAAAATGTAAGAAAATTCTGAAAAAAATGCATGTGCCTCCTTGAAAATCAATGAATTCATTTGAAAAGATAAAAAAGGTTTATTGATTATTTGTTGAACAATTCTTTTTTTAAGCAATTTTTTTATACCCTTTTGACATTATCATAATGCAAAATGAATGTTCCAGGCATCTTTAATACAGTTTAATACAGGAGATTTTTTCGATTTTTATGCCATTAGCAAGTGTTCAAATTTTCACTGAATCTCACTCTTGGCCGGGAATATACGCATCCTCAAAGTCTGAAGACTCTTATCAATTGAATAAAAATTATTTCCTGAAGCTGCTCGACAATTTTATAAATAAAAAAATAACAGTCGTTCCTTTCTGTATAGTGCGGTGAAATTATCTCAGAACGGAGAGGAGAACATAACGAGATACAATGAAAATTAGCGTTACTATAACGAGGCTTCCTGCCGTTTGCAGCCGTCTCGGAGACTCGCCGGCAAGTCTACCATTGTCGAGTCCATTGACCGTCTATTGTCTCAGCAGACGCGGATAATAATCGAGAGTGAGTAATTGCCGCGACAACAAAGCCGCCGGTTTAACAGCACGCGACTGTTCTATAGTCTATAAATATATATATGTATGTAGGCGTGTATGTATCTAAATTGCTCGGTACCCCACGTATAATTTATGCAATTCAATATACGCAATTCAATTATCTCGGACCGATAGTGACGACGATCGGAGCATATTTTTTCTCTCTCGAATGTCTTAATTAGCCACTCGGTGAGCATTGCTATAACGGTTATCGCAATGAGGTTTTATAGGCCGCAATCAGACTCCGGATTTTCCAAGCACCCTTACAAATAAATCACAGATTTTGTTAAAACTATTTTTTTTTTGCAATCGATGCTAATTTTTGTCCTTCAATTTAAATAAATTTATCAAAACTGACGAGTGCGTTCAAATTAATTTATAATTATTATTATAGTAATGTATTATATAAATTTATTATATAAATTTTATCGACTATATTTTATTATTATTATTATATTGTTTCTTCCTTTTCCTATGTATTGATTCTTTTGCTGTATGAGCGAATTATTCGCGTTATGAGTACACTTGCACGTGGATAACAATATTGTAAAAAGGGGTTAACATAATGCATAAATAATAATAATTTTTAAAAATTAATAAAAATAAATAGAAGTTCATTAATGTTTAGTGCATTTTTCAGTGGATCCGAGAAAACGGAAGTCTGTTAATTCCGGGAAGCCCCGTGAAGTTTCGGAGAGTTTCATACAGAACGTTTGTGTCCCGATAGACTTTAAAATGCGCATAAACATTGACGAGATCACGTCAAGCAGCAGCAATGTGTTGACATAGAATCTACCTACGGCCAGCTCGCCTTGACTCGGATTAATAAATATTAAAGTAATTGACGGTCAGTCGGCCGGGCGGTCGCTGTGCGGCAGTAGCTACGGAGCAATCGGAGCGCGATTAAATACTTTTTTTTAATTTTTTTTTTTATCTCGTCAAAGTAAATGCCTCGGTCTGTGCGATTAATGATTATTCAATCGCGTCAGTACATTTTTTATTGGAAATTAATAAATGATTTATCGATTAAGCGATTAAAATTTAATGATCGACTACGGTAATTACCGCATGAATAATGCCATTTAATCACTATAACTATTAATAATACCACACAAAAAAGAAAATATGTGTCTGCAAGTTTGTGCCAAGTAAACCGTATAGTGTCTGCATTTTTTTTTTACAATATCGGATTATGTTATAGTCGAATAACAGACTACGAGTCTCAGAGACTTCTTTCGCAAACGATTCACGATACCCGATTGGCTGCTTCAGACATTTAACTTGCCTTGAATTGCCTCGTCGAGGAGACATTCTAATATTAATTGCGTGTGTTTTGCGACCGTCCGACCACAGCGGGTCATGACTACTGGAAGCGAAGCGTTATCATTTATTGATCGATTCGAATTACTTACATTAACTCGAATCAGCTGATAAAAATTCATTCATCGATACGAATGAATCGAATTAATCCGAATTGACTGATAAAAGTTAATTGATAAAACCGATAAAAATTTATTGATCGATTCGATTTAATCGATTTAATTCGAACGAACCGATAAAAATGTATCGATCGATGCGATTTAATGGATTTCATTCGAAGTAACCGATAAAACATTACTGATCGATTCGATTTAATCGATTTAATTCGAACTAATCGATAAAAATGTAATTCGAAGTAACCGATAAAAAATTATTGATCGACTACTATTGATGATAACCCATTGGTCGCCCCAGAAATTTAACGGCCCTTCAAATAACACAGCGCGGCGACGTTGGAACATCAATTGCGTGTGTTTTACGACCGTCCGACCGCAGCGGGGCATAACTACTGAAAGCAAGCGCCGATATAAAAAAAAACAACCCCGACTGTTCCGGGAATGTGTAAAATAATCGTGTCATCTGCGTAGCTGTAATCCGAGACGTACGAGTGAGTTTGATCGTGCGGCAACCTCGGTAATGACCTAGACACCGATACAACACTATCGAGCCGGTACGAGAGATCGTTCGAATGATCTCTCGAGATATAGATCTAAAAATAATAATTACGATTTCATTGAATAATAATCGACTTGTTTTTCACCATTCATGCAGTCGCTATCTCGCCGGGTGATTTTTGTCACATTCATTCTGCGTTCACAGTGGTTCATGTACGAACAAATTGTGATCCATCGAGGCAACGAAAATATTTCCGGAGCTTCGTTTATTCGACGATACGCGTAGTCAATTTTTTATTTCCTTCGTGGTAGCAATTTTTTTATTTCCTTTCCTCGAGGATATTTTTCTGCCGTATGAAGTGTGATCTGATTTAATCAGCGAATTATGAATAAGCGACCGAAGGGAATATATCGAGCGTATAATTTTTCCTACTCTTCAATCTGCTTCGTTAAATAATTTTTTTTTCCGCTCACGGATTAGTCGGCGGGAATCAATCTTTGATCGATTGTCGCCAATAGTCATTCAAACGTCGTATGATTTTACACTCGCACCCAAAAGTTTAACGCGATCAGAATTTCAGTACTTCGCGATGTGCCAAAATTCTGAAAAACATCTACCGTATTAATTATGTCATTTTGCATAATAGTAATGCCAAAAAGTCATTGACAACCCAAATTTGGTATTTCAATGCCAAAAGTCATTGAAATTAATTGTTAAAAAAATGAGAAAACTTTTTATTTTCTCAATTTAAATGAATGCCTTGTTTTTTTAGAATAACATATGGATTTTTTCAGGATTTTCTTACATTTCAATTTTTTTAAATTTGAAACATCAATGTAGAGGCACGAATTTCGGATGTTTTCGTATCACGATTCCACAGTATACACAAAAAGTGTCGAGGCGATTGCGCCAACAATTCCGTAGTTATGCTCTAAAAAAAAATTTCAAAAACGGGAAATTGAAAACGTAAGCGTTCTGAAAAAATTCATGTGGCTACTAAAAAATCAATGAATTTATTTGAAAAGAGAAAAAAAAAGTTTACTGATTATTTGTTGAACAATTTTTTCAGTAATTTGTTAATCACTTTTTCACATTATTATTATGCAAAATCAATGTTCTTGGCACGTTTAATACAGTTGATTTTTTCAGACTTCCATACCAATAGGAAGTGTTGAAATTCTCGCAGAATCTCACTTTCGGCTGAGAATGTACGTGTGAAACATCCTCAATCTGATTCGTTAAATTGTACATATTTTTTTCAGTTCACAAATTAGTCGGCGAAAAAGAATGTTTCATCAATTGTCACCGATAGCAGAGAGATCGAGCCGGTCACTCGAGCGTATCCGTAATTCAACGAACGTATGATTTTACGCTCGATTAATCCGCTTCATTGAATTATTATCATTTTTTTCTTCGGCACACGGATTAGTTGGCGATAGTAAAAAAAGGATCTTCGATCGATCGTCTCCAATAGCAGAGGGATCAAGCTAATAATTCAAGCGTGACCCCTGGATCGTCAATAAGCCGATAATTATTCCGACTTATTCAGCGACGTAAAAAAAAGGACACCGTGACAAAAAGCGAGCGCTGTCATCGTTGCGCAAGCTTGACTTTCCTGCTTCACCCACTACGAATGTATTCCATCCGTACTATGAAACTGTTCGACAGATTTTTTCACAGACTCTTGCGTGATCGTTCCGTAACTTACTTTTAAACTGCTGGAGCTGGCCGGCAGTTTTCATGGCTGTGACCTTTTTCCTTCTCTCAACGTCGGTTCACCTTCGCTCAAATCCAGCTCCTTGACCTCGGGGCCCCTGAAAAAAAAAATTAAGCCGTTATTATACATTTTGGTTTTCTAATCTGAATAACTCTAATAGTAGACAATTTGTAAATAATTATGATTGAAGCTGTCGTATAATAAAACGTATACCCATAACTATAATTATATAATATAATATTATAATGCTTATATAATCCTCAAAGAATTTTCTGTTACAGTGAACAAAAATTCTGTGAGCTCGGGTATCTTATATTCGTCTTCAAATAACATCGACTCAAACTTTCGACTTCCGGCATATTCGAGTATGACCACTCGGTAGCATCACGCTTAATTTTTTTTAAGTCCTTGGCGTCGAAACGTTATCGGGTCTCTTGATTCGACATACACAGCCATGCGACTTTCGAATATAAGCATAGGATTTCCATCGTCAACATAAGCGTAAGATTTTCATCTTTAACATAAGCGTAAGATTTCCATCTTTAACATAAGCGTAAGATTTCCATCTTCAACATAAGCGTAAGATTTCCATCTTCAACATAAGCATAAGATTTCCATCTTTAACATAAGCGTAAGATTTCCACCTTCAACATAAGCATAAGATTTTCATCTTTAAGATAAGCTTAGAATGTTCGTCCTCAACATAAGCATAGGATTTGCATCTTTAACATAAGCATAGGATTTCAGCCCTAATAGTAACTATGGTTACGACAATTCGTTAACAATTGTCATTGAAATTATCGTACAATAAAACGTATCTTCAAAGAATTTTCTGTAATAGTGCGAAAAAAATCGTGCCGGCTCGGGTATGTTATATTCGGCATACACAGTTATGCGACTTTCGAATATGAGCATACGATTTACATCTTCAAACACCGTGTTAAAACGCTATTAGCGAGTTTCTGCTTCTCGGCGTGGCGCGTGAATAAGAAAAAAATCTCTCCATACAGCGTACAACTTCCTTTACTCCGAGTGGAACTCGTACCCGGGAATGGCACACAGTTGACTCACAGGCGAGATACCGTGAATAAAAAAATTTACGTGGGGAAGTTTGCGGCGCAAACAAATCTCGGCGTTGAACTATACATTTTTTTTCTCACTCATCCACGGATAAAAGAATTTTGGGGACTGAGTGGAAATTATTATTGTACGAAGTGTTGAATCAAATTTTTGATTTTCGACAACTTGCTTCGTCGTTGTTTCGATAATTTTCCGGCATTCAATATTTTTAACGTTCCCTCCTGGTCGTTAAAAGAGTTCGTGCAACATCGCACTTATCCAGTACTTTCCACAACGAAAAATATACAATGTCGGGGAGGGTTTAATGTAAGAGCGTTGAATCTTGAAATCGCCATCAGCAGGTCAAGCGTAAATTTCGGACGAGACATTTTTTTTTTAAATACCAAAATCTACACGACCGGTCTGGCATCGGACTCGAGTGATATGTGTACGACAGACTCAGGGAACCGTGCGAATCGAAATGTGTCAACAACGCGAGCAGCAATGGTCAACGTCGTCGACGATCCGTTATCTGATTAATTAAAAAAAAGCAAAAAAAAAAATGGAATTTTGTAACTTTCACATGGTAGCCGTTTTTCCCCGCAAGGAAATTCCCTGACTTTTCACTGACCAATTAAAAATGTTCGCTAACCAAACTTCTAACGACTTCTAATAAAATAAATTAATGATGCAAATAAAAATGCCTAATTATTGTATTAATGTTTAATTCTATTTTTTTTCTGTTCGAAATGTTCCATTCTTTTAAGGCTCCCTGTTATGTATTTCTTATTTATTTATACAAAGTTCAGCGACAATTTAATTTTTCCCTGACCAATTTTGAAATTCCCTGACTTTTCCCTGATTCCCCGACCAAGATTTTTTTTCACTGACTTTTCCCGGTTTTCCCTGACCGCGGCCACCATGGACCAATTTCGTTGATACTCAATTAACAATTCTGCAAATTAAAGTTAGACTTGTGGATAATCGGTTTTGGGTCGATAAACGAGGCGATCAATTATATCGGATCGATAAACAACAATAATTAAATATATCGTCTCGCAATGCTCCGATAATGGGTTTGGTCAATCGTGTTATTCATCGATCGGCAACCGGATTTTTTGCAGTAAACAGCAGCGTTGTTTAGACTGCGACAAATCTCGATGAGGATTTGTGAATCATGCGATATGCGCTCTATTTTCATTATCGACTGTCGCGTACCAATTCGATGAAGATTGACCTAGCCGGCCTGAACTTGCGACTTCCCGCCGGCCTGATTTGCTCTACACGAAGGGATTTGTTAATTTTTAATGCCCGACTGCAAGCTTCGAGATTTATGGGTTCGCCTTTGACGCGGAGTTATCAGTGCAGTCTTCGTGCCCTCTTGACTCCAAACCGTTGACACGATCTCAATTACCCCACGGAATAAAAAATTGGCACCATTGTTTACCGACCGTTCGTGGCTCGCACGATTAATGGATCGAAGCTAAACAAATTGTAAGAAGAATTAAAATGTTGTATAAATAGATTGTGTTTTTTTTTCGTTCTTTTGGCGTTAAACGGCTGCAAGCTTTAATTATATTTGTCATTCGGAACGTCTTATCGCTGTCGCTAATCGGATCGAATAAAAAAAAAAATAATTAGTAACGTCGCGATTGAACTATAACTTTATAGATTACTTAATAGACTACATAACTTAAGACTGAAAATTGGCCAACAGATATTTATAAGAGAAAAGGGGAAATGAGCTCGAAAAATGATGATTATATTAATGCTCCCAATTAATGAGTATTAAACGTAAAAATTATTGACAATTGCTCGACCCCTCAATGGTATCAAACAATGGAGGAAAAAACAAGACCCGGGACCCCACGCAACAAGGCGCGACCATCGGTTTCTTATCATTATTGACTCTTGCTCCGAACTATCTGTACAAACATTGAAAGTGCACTTGCCGCTGCAATTATTTTTGACCCCATATTACAATTTTCTTTCACTATGCAGAGAACTAACCAACGAATCAGATTTTTTGTGCATCAATCGCAGATCAACTTTCAAAACGGACAAAAAAAATCCGAGAAAGTTCATCTTAATTTATTATTCTGAAGTTATTATTCAAAGCTCCACATTAGGATTTACTGTATAGTAGTTGTAAATGAAGAAATTCGTAAAATAAAACAAATTTTTAAAACCTCTACCCCGGCAAGTCGAGTCTCCAATTTGATAAACCTGACGTGGACTGAGTCACCGAAAGTTTCAGACGAGAGATGAGTCATACCTTGCTCGGAACGAGTTAAAGTAAATTCACCTACAGATCGAGTCTCCAATCCGCGGTCCCGCCGTAATAATTAATCCAACGTATACAAAAATCCCGCGCCACCGATCTCGCGGCTCTCGCTGCACAGTAATCCTCGCCGAACGGCCGCTAATTCAGGGGTTCGAACGAACGTGGCTTCCGTGCTGGAAAACGTTGAAAAAACAAATCTATCGAAAATCCGCCCGTTACAAACTTTCATTAGTTTACAAATTATGTTTCGCCCAAAAAAAAAAAGATATTACTTGTCCCAAACCCAGGCACGGTACGTACCCACGGATCGAGAGCCTCCTATCAACAATCCCGCCGAATACAAAAATCCCGCGAATTTTCAACACCGATCTCGCTGCACTGATCGCCCCTCGCAACGACTGCACTGTAACAATCCTCGCCGCGTTCGGCCAATTCGAGGGTTCGGCTTTAGCGCCGAAAAAGTGAAACTATCGAACCTATCGAAAATCTACTCGTAGTCTACTCGTCCTCCGCTTCGACAACTTTCAGCAAAGTAAAAAATAATCTTCCTTATAAAAAAAAAAAAAAAAAATCGCAGAAATAGTCTCGTCGATTCAGCCCCCGAAATCGCCTTCGATGGACAACGGCGAATCGACTCCCGTTCAACGAAAAATATACGACGTACAGTTAAATCGGAGTTTCGTTGAGTAATCGTCGTCTCGATTCATCACCTGCTCTCCGTTCGACCGCTGCAGTGTCTGCTTGCAGCCCGAGCACCCGCGACTTCCAATATTTAAGTGGACTTTAGGAGCCGGTGTCGATGAGACTGTTAGCTTTATACTATCGGTAGGCGGGTAACCCCGACGACCCTATCCTACCACTCTTGTCCCATGCGGCTCTCTCGGTGTACGACGTACCATTACCATCGTTCCGCCGTTCGAGCACTGTAGCCGCTATTGCTCGCCTCTCTTTGCCCGCCCCGGTGAGATTATTACGCACGATGAAATCCCTCCTCCACCGTGTTTGGTCGACGATCTTGTCCTGTCGTTCTTTTTCTTTTCGATGGAGAATGAAAAAAGAAAATGAAGGAGCGTTCTGTGCCGAACGTTCCGCTCTCCCCGCTACCGGACGGCGATCCTCAAGGCGGCGAACCTAGCGGTTGGACCGAGGCGAGACTTCCCCGCTGCGTCGGCTCTCGGGCTTTCGGCGAAGGGGAACACGCTCGGTGGATGCTGGAGGCGCTCGGGCCTCGCCATGACACTCGCTAGTGCAGCCCAGTGCAGCCGGCGAAGTCGGAGGTTGGTGGAAACGACGGTGCGACTCGATTCACTCCGTCTCGACCAGGTGCTGGATGCTGAAAAAAAAAACACACACACGAGTCAAATGTTTTCTTCCAACGACGATCTCGACGGCGGACGAAAACATTTATTTACATTCCCAGTCGTTCAATAACAGAAATGAAGTTGGGTATAAGTTGGATTTTTTGTTCTTTTGTATAACATGTTGTTCGCCATTGAGTCGAGATCATCGAGCAGATTTACGGTGATCCGTTTTTTTATGTTTGTTTGAGATTAAGTGTGAAAGGGAACCTTGACGATTCGCCGGGAGTTTACCCCGTGCCGGCTTTCCTTCATTTGTTTTTATAATCGCACGATCGTATGTATCCGTTACGAAATTGACATGCACCGAGTGAGTTATTGCAGTGGAAAAATGAGACGAGGCTGGTCGTAGGAGTTTACGATCAAAGGAGGCGAGAACACCGGCCAGTGGAGTGCAAATCACCGGATGACACGCGCGTTTTCCCGATGCCAACAACAATTTTCATTACAATGTCCTTTCGGCCAGTTCTAACTCAGCAGTTTTCAACTTGTTTTTTTTCTGTACGTAAATTGCGGGAGATATTATTGCTGTTACTATTGTATTACACCATTTAACGAGGTTGGAGCGCGTGGTGTTCATTTCGCCTAAATTCGAGAAATTCGGGCAAGAATTGCAAACACTTCCCAATGTTATAAAAATCTGAAAAAATTCATAGTTATCATAGGCATTGAAAAAACTAATTTTACATAATAATAATTTCAAAATGTTATTAACAAATTGTTGAAAAAACATTGTTCATCAAAATATGTGGAAACTCAACTTTTTTTTTTATGGAAATGATTCGTTCACTTTTCGGAATACGTATGAATTTTTTCAGATTTTTATCTTTATCTTGACTTTTGCACATTTTTCCATGTAAAAAACAACAAAAAAATCAAAATAAAGATAAAGATCTGAAAAAATTCATACGTATTCCGAAAAATGAACGAATCATTTTTATAAAAAAGAAAGTTGAGTTACCACATATTTTGATGATAAATTTTTTTTCAACAATTTGTTAATAACATTTTGAAATTATTATTGTGCAAAATGAATCTTTTCAGTGCCTATAATAAGTATGAATTTTTTCAGATTTT